>JAJHJA010000749.1:0-310500 GCA_021202915.1 Heliconius himera | reverse complement strand
TCGGCGAGATTAAAACAGCGTTACTTCACGTGCCACGCGGTCGGCGTTGGTATTGGAAGTTAAGTTGCCGGGAAGGAATAAAAAAGAAAAACAAGCAAAAAAACAATCACGATGAAAGGAAACAGCACAGTAATAAAACTGAGTAAAAAAATTGGAATGCATGGAAGTTCCAAACCATAATTCTACTACGAGGTGAAATTGTGTCATCATCAACTGCATTTATTGCAAAAAAAGAAATGCTACAAATTAAAGAAATATTAAATGTTTTAAGTGTACTAAAATGGGTCATTGATAATGACTGAATGTAATGTGGACATAAAATGTAATAATTTTGTTAACAAAAGTGAGAAAAAAATGCTAATAATTTTGTAAACATGTTAAAAATGAGTGTTGGTTTAACAAGAGAAAAGTAAAAAATGCGTTTGTAGAGCCACAAAAATAAAACAGTCAAAATAGTTAGTGAATACAGATGCGCACAGTGAGCACATGTGTTATGACAAAAACTTATTTTCAACTTTTACACCAGTATCAAATAAATCAGTAATTTTAGGTGATGGTAGTGAAATCAGTGTCATTGGTTTTGTACAGATGTTGTTAGAAGTATTATAGCACACTGTTTGCCCTTTAATAGCAGTGATACAAAATCAATTAAAACTTGTGAGTTAATACATACCGTCTGTCACAACAAATCACATGTGTTATGCTAATGAAGGAAGTATCTATTGGAGGCTCAAGTTATTTTTTAATATTAAAAGATGATGATTCACACTGTAGAACAGTATACTTTATTAAAAAGTAAGATGAAGTTATAAGATGCATTAGAGATTTTATTAACAAGGCGAAAATGGTACAGGAAATTAAATAATAAATTTTAGAAGTGACAGTGGCTTAAAATTTATTAATTAAGATGTGTTAAATTCATTCTTAGAACATGGTACAGTACACCAAACCTCTGTACCATACACATCACAACGGAATGGCAAAGCGGAAAGGGATATAAGAACTAACAGATGCAGCAAGGTTCATGCTGTGTACCAAGAATCTCTCTAAAAAGTTATGGGCTGAAGCAGTGAATATAGCAGCATATGTATTAAACAAATAAATAAAAATATTGTTTATTATTTATTTTTTATTTTATTTTTTGTTTATAATAATAAATTTTTTTATTCATAGCTATTATGTGAAAACAGACAATAAAAAAATACTGACTTGACTTGTAATTGTAACTTTTTAAGTAATGAATAGTGCCAAAAGAGTCCAAATGAATATTTTATTATTTTTTCTTTTATTAATTGTTACTATAAACAATTATTAAAACATTAACATATCTTAAATGAAAACTAGTATTTAGATTTTGAGGTAAAATAATATATTTTTTAAAGAAAATAAATTAGTTTTTAAATAACAAAAAAATATTTTTAAGCCACTTACTCATAACACAAAAGTATTGTTGTTTTGAAGTATCGAGTGCATTTCTTAAGAACTAATGCGCATGCGTTAGAACATCAAAGTCAGTAAGAAAGTAACAAAAATAAAATAAAAATATAATTCCCATTCCTTCTTACAATCGTTTAATAATAAAAAAAAACATTCGAGACGTTTCGGCGATAGGCCCTTTCGGGATTTTTTTAGGACAGGTATTAGTAGTCGTGTAAGTAATTTATGTACTCATTACTATTATAATTCTTATCAAATAGTAATTACAGAATAATTTAGAATATTCAAAATATTCTCTAATTACGATTCACGATCCTCACATACAGAGGATGCCAAAAGAAGAGTGCGTGTCTGAGAGATGTTGCTATTATAAGTATGAGCTGAAAAACCAAATTAATTGCGATACCTATTAAGAAGTAAGTGAGTATCGAGTACAAAAGTATCGATATCGAAAAGCAATGTACTCGATACCTCAAAGTATCGATACTTTTTTCGTGTCTACATGTTTTGCTTTGTAACTAAACTTGGGTTACATACAAAGATTGGAGGTCTCGAGCTTTTTCTGAAATTCTAGCTTAGCTTAGCCGGAACCCTTTCATCTGATACCTCACTTGAACTAACGGCTTTAATACCAACTCTTGCTTCCATTTTAAGGCTATTATTTAAGGTTTAACAACAAATGTATAGTTTTTAGATATTTTCTTAAACAAATATTATCTGTAAATGCTGCCAAATTTCCTAATTCTAGGTTAACAGAAAGTGCCTTATTGATTCTTTTTATAATATCGAAATACGCGTTGTTTGCGATAGAAACGGCCATATCTGTTTTTAAGTAAACATATAAATCCTTTTTTTCATGAAATCATGATTCATGTGGCCATAGATCTGAGTATATGGTTTAAATTTCAACTCGATATCTGCAAGTGTTCTTGAGATAAAGGCTCTTGACAGACAGGTGGACGGACAACAAAGTGATCTTATAAGGGTTCCTTTTTTCCTTAAAAGGTACGGAACCCTAACAACCAAAATATCACACGACATCTTAATTAAAATAAAAAAAAAATCAGGCGATAAAACACATTAGATGTCCCAATACTTTTTATCAATCAACTATAAAAATAATAATTTTGAAAGCTTGTGTACGCGACTAAATAACGATTATGTGTCCCTGCTGACATCCATGTTAAAACATCGATATTTGAACTGATAATATCGATGTTCTTCGAAAATCGATGATCATCGGGCATCCCTAAACTAAAGTACCTACGAGTATACGTGACTGTAGGCTTGTGTTTGTTAAATTATTTCTCGTCTTTTAGTTAGTGTTTTTTATTTTAAAATGGCGTATTCTCATTTTAATTCTACGGAGTATATGGATATGATTTTAATTTATGGAGAATGCGGACAAAATGGAGCTCTCGCATTACGAACATACCGAGAAAGGTATGGTGATAGTCGTAGATGTCCGTCAGATTATCGTACAATTTTAAAAGCTGTACAAAGGGGCCGAGAAAACCAACCATTAGTGCCATACCAAGAGCGTGTTTCGTCACAGGAATTACCAATAGCCCGAGAAATTGAAATTTTAAATTACTTTGATAGAAATCCTACGACCAGTTTACGCAGAACAGCCAATCACTTCCAAGTTAGCCACTTTACCGTACACAAAATTTTAAAACGAAACAAACGTCGTCCTTTCAAATACACAAAAGTTCAGGCTTTATTACCACGAGACAGGCCTATCAGAGTAGCATATTGCCATTGGCTGCTAGAAAATGTCAACAACGACTCAGATTTTGTATTTAACATTTTATGGACTGATGAGAGCACTTTCACTCGCAATGGCATTTGGAACTCGCAAAATTTAAGATATTGGAGTGAACAAAATTTACATCTAAATCGAGAAGCCAATCATCAATACAGATTTGCTGTCAATGTATGGGCTGGAATTCATCGAAATAAAATATTAGGGCCAGTTTTTATTGACGGCAATTTAAATAGTACGAAATTTTTAGAACTCATACGTGGCCCCGTAACAGAATATGTCGACCAGATCCCCCTAGACGTGTATCGTAAGATGTGGTTTCAGCTAGATGGAGCACCCGCACACTCTGGAGTGCTTGCTAGAAACACGCTCGCGAGCATATTTGGAGAACAATGGATCGGAAGGTATGGACCTCGGCGGTGGCCTGCCCGTTCCCCGGACCTCACGCCGCTTGATTTTTTTTTGTGGGGGCAAATAAAAAATGAAGTATATGCGTCAGAAGTCCATACAGAAGAAGAGCTCCGGCAAAGAATTGAGCGTGCTTTTGAAAAAATTAAAGAATTAGCCGCGCGGGGGGATCTACTGAATAAAGTAAGACGTAATTTGTTACGCAGATGCCATTTATGTGTTTACAAGCAAGGGGGACACTTTGAGAATTTAATAACATAGTAAATAATAAGTGAACAGAAATATTATGATAAAAGTGTGTGTAAAGTGTATTCCTAAGTGTTGCGCTGATTTAACATCACTTCGCCGCCGTTAGCTACATACCTACGCTAGTTGCTGCGACTCGATTTCTTGAATGAAGCCTGTGCGACGTTGCCGCTTTGACAGGTTAGTGTGCGCGTATGTGTGCGTGTTTATAATATTCTTGACAAATGGCGTTTTATTTTAAAACGATTATTTTATTATTTATTTTGTTTGAAAAAAAAACTTTTTCATTTTTGGGAATTTATTTTTTTCTGAATTATATTAAGCTTTTATAGAGTAGTTAAAACTGTGGTTTCATTTAATGTGGTGCTGACACGTCCACCCTGTATAAATAAAAGATAAACAAGACGTAAAAAATACATATCAAAACATATGGAAACTAATGGGAAAGAAAAAGAACAAAAACAATCGATTAAACAACTTGCACATAATTTTTTTAATGGACGTAAAAATGGACAAAGAGATTAACTTCGCTGCATACATAGTATAATATTATATATGGAAAATATAATTAGAAATCCAAAAAAAAAAAGATAAATTACAAGAAACATTGCAGTTTAAGTATCATATTATTTAAACCGATATTTAAATTCATCACCATTTATCTAAAATATCTTAGTTTTCAAAAGACTATTTCTGAGTATTAGGTATATTTGGGGTCACGGGCATACACATATAAAATTTATTAATACATAAATCAATGAGTCGTCTGTCAGTGTGTGGGTAGAAACATTGTTGGTATTCAATTGAACAGATGCACATACATTGTTTTGTTAAATTATCTTTATTAATATTATTTAATCTTTATCTTTACACATCTCCCACAAAGAATCAGAAGGTCAGCTTCACGCTGTATCCCGCACACAGCAGGGTAGGCAGAGGGAACCGAGTATTAAGACACTCCGTTCCCCACTTTCTGCCGAATTCCGGAGGCATCGCGTGTTGAGTGGCAGAACTCAACGCCGCGCTTAACCTCGACACCAGAGCGAAGAAATGGAAATATAAATTTAGGTGAATATTTCATCTCCTCGAGTGGGGATCGAACCCACAACCAGTCGATTTTACAGTCACACCTCGTGCCGCTGCGCCACAACTGGCCTCGATATAATATTGTCATATTATTTATTAACTTGATTTGCTATAACACAAGAAATAATATTAAAGAATATTTATTAATATAATATGATGCCAGTCGTGGCGCAGGAGCACAAAATGTGACTGTAAATTTCACCGTATTCTTGAAGTTATCAAACCGAGGAGATGATAATTAAGTTATAATAAATATTTCATTCCCCCAGCAGGAATTGAATCCACAAATGGTTCTTAGAAATAAATGTGAGTTTAAAATTCATCAAATTTTAAACACTTACCTGCGTTTTGTTCATTATTCGATAGAAATAAATAAAACTAAAAAGGAACTCGAGCAAAAACAAAATTCATCATAATGATATTTTTCTGAACTCGTCAAAATTGAAACAAAGTGGCCCATTACTAGGTCTTCTCTATATTGACATTTAGAAATCGTTAAGATCAAATATCTAATCACATGGAAAAAAATGTTCAGTAGATGCATTTAGGAGCAGCGTCTGCCATCTGACCTCCCGAGATACATCTGGCAGCGTTCTACCACCATATTCTTGACACTTGTCAGTATTATATAGGTTTCTTGATACTCTTAACCACATTTATACGTTATGCTGGCAATAAAACGTGAACTACTCCCTCATTACGAGACACTATTTGTAAGTTGTTAGAATCTAATATTTATATGTACACCAACATTACAAAGCGTAAGTGATTATAGTATATAAAAAAAATTACCATGTTTAATTGAAAAATCAATAAAAGCAGGAAATGCCGGACGTAATTGGTTAATAGAATGAAAAACCCCTAACACAGATAACCATCAGTGGGGAAAATTATTATAAAAATAGGGTAACACTGACATAGCATAATTTTGACATAATGGTGTAATATGCAAAAATATTTTTTAATTCAATATTTTATTAATTTTACTTTAGTATACTTACATCGGGCTAGGTAGAGAAAATGACTATCTTCTACTTTCTCTGTTTTAAAGACACAAGACAAGATAACGCCTTTAAAATATAGAATTAAGTATGAATTAACATTTCCCACGGGTTCGATTCCCACTCGGGAGAATGAGTTATTTTCGTTTTCTCGTTGCGCCATTCTACGCTCAATATATCTACAAGTGACTGGAAAGTAAGGAACGGAGTGTCTTAACGTTAGGTTCCCTCTGGCTTCCCTGACACAGGCAGGTTTATCCCGGGATAAAGTAAAAATATATATATTTGTAAATACCTCATTAATTATATATCTTTGGCATTAAAAATGTATCATGTGTCATACCCAACTGGTAGTTATACCCATTTGACCATGTGAGCGAAGCCAAGATAAAAACTAGTAAAAAAAGCCTTATGCACATTATTAACTTTAAGTATATATAGTGTAAGTATCGCAAGTTTCGATAACAATAGCCACTTCAACATGTATCGCGAATCCTTTTAGCCGTATCTAGTGAGGTCAATCGCCTCGCTCCCAGCTAGGAAGTCAGATTAGATCGATTTTGTATAGGCTGTCTAGTTTTGAGACATCTATAGGTACTTGTATTACAAACCTGAAGTGTTTGTTTGGTTGATACGGTAATCTTAGAAAGTACTGGCTTTAAATAAAAAAATCATGGCGCGAAGGCACAAACGTGTGGCTATAGACGCGACAAGTGGGTTTTATTTTCACTCGTGGAAATGAAATATTTAATATTTTAATTATTTCCCTCTGTTGTCGGAGACAAAGCGCGGCTTTGAGTTCAGCCACTCAACAAGCTGAAGCTGAAGCTAGCGAAACCATCTTCTGCAATTATCTAAACAATTATTATTTTTTTTACTTAAGTATTACTTCAGGAACAGGGATCCTAGTGTCAAAACACTCCAATCACTTTCCACCATCCTAAAAATAGTATGTTGAGTTGTGGATCTCAAAGCCGCAGTTTTTCTTATACTACTACTAACTTCACGCTTTATCCCTAGCGGGGCAGTCAGAGAGAACGGAGCGCCAAACGCTACGGTCTTATACAAAGCCAGGAAATGAAAATAATTCATTCCCTCAGGATTCGAACCCAAAACCGTCACGTTTATAACCAAACGCGGTACCGATATCACAGATAAACATATATAAACTAATATAATTTAAATAAACAATGTATAAAGTGTCATATTACTATTAATGCGATAACCGATGTATGTATGTATTAGACAATCGCTGACATAACGTCTACACAACAGGTACGATAAGAACAATGGCCCTTTCATAATTGTTTATTCTTTGTGTTTTTTTTTTGTAATAACAAACAGCTCAATTGGGATTTGTATGTACGACTAGTTTCAACCTGTTGTGTATGACACAGTACTTAGACTGTGTCATGTGTCATACGGGAGCTAACTCTGTGGTGTGCAGTGTGTTACATTAAATATATATATAACCTTCCGCGATAAATAGACTGTCCGAGACAATAACAATTGTTTAATTCAAACAACCAGTTCCTGAGATTAGCTCGTTTAAACACTCATTTTTTAGCTTTAGAATATCAAGTATAGATATAAATACAAGGTCATACCAAATATTAAGCTATTAATATTAAATGAAATTCTAAATATTTCGATATCTAAACCAAGAAGACCTGCATTTAACTAGGCAAGCCGGTATCTAGTATCAACGTAGTAAGATAGTTGGTGTGAAAGTCGTCACGTAGTGTTGGTAAATATTAATGCAACTATGATTCACTCGAGGCCATCGTGGCGCAGTAGGATACTATCTAAATGTAAACGCGATGGTTGTGGGTTCGATACATATTCTAGGGAATGATTATCTTTTTGAGTTCCGTCAATCACCACGCATTATCTCGAAAATCTGGCGACGTGTAGGAAATAGCCTCTTAATACTTAAGCGCGAAGCTAAGAAAAAAACAATTCAATTGATTTAAACAGAATTTTTCGACTCTACTCATCTTGAATAGCCTTTAAGAACACAGGCTTAATAAATATTTAAGTGTACCAATAAGAAACGAATCACGAAACCATTTCCCAGCCATTTAGATTTGTTAAATAGAACTGAACGCAGTTTTACATATAACTAGAAAAAAATCACCTATAATTTTAATAAAGGCATTCCTTTGACTTTGAGGTCAATTCAATCTAGCAACTGTCTAAAATTTTGTGAAACAGTTAATATTTAATACTAAATTTCGTATCAACTAAACAATAACTAAATTCAAAGTAACTTTTTGCGTTATCTAACAGTTATGAGATATTTCTATAAAAAACGTGACAAAAACTTTAAGTGGCCATTGCTGGCGTTACACTCAGAAAAAACGACATCAACAGTTAAAGAGGTTTTAAGTTGTGGGTGCACTGGGAATATCGGGAGTAGTTAAACGTAATTCAATTTAATACTTAAAAAATATATGAAGCTATTAAAAAAAATGTAAAAAAACATTTACAGAATATGTTCAATTTAATACAATTTAATAAATAAAAGTTAATTAAAATTAAGACTTACTTTCTTTGTTACTAAAAAAAGTAGTTTCATACTTTCTCCCGCGTATCAAGGTAAACAGAAGGAACTTAATGTCGTGAGGCTCCGTTTCCCGCTTTCTATCTAATTTCAAGACGTATATATTCAGAAAGAAAAGGATGAAGAATAAAAAGGAAATTGACGTAGTTAAATAGTCAATGTCAGACTGCTCATGATGGTGTTTAGTTTACGCTTGGAAGGATTTTTGACGGTATAAAAATATTTTTATTTACAGAAATATATAGACAGAGGTCTGATTAGGCTATGTTGTTAAAAAATTCAAAACACAACATCTCGTCTTGGCTAAAAGAAGGTAACAGTGCTCATCAAACACAAACTCTTGTTCCGCCTTCACATAAAATACAAGAAGTACTTATGGCAGGCACACATTATGGATTTGTATACTAATACTTCACATTGTATTCCAAAACCTTGAGTTAAGTCACTCCGTTTTCCACTTTCCGCCTAAGTTTTCGATCGCGCGTTGAATGGCGGAAGTTGGCGAAGTTATACAGTCCGTAGACGGTGTCCTACTGTACCACAAGCCTATACATTTTTCAAATTTATTTTTGAAACCAAGTGTACCACTATCTTTACATTGTAAATTATCGTTGCACAGTAGTTTCTGACAAGTGATGCGTATTCGAGACGCGATCTGCTTCATTAAAATCTTTCCGTAAACAAGAAGGCATTATACTATTGATTGATTTGTAATATTTTTAACCAATATATCTATAATATATTTTAAATCTTCTGTTATGGAGTGACTAACAGACATTTCACAGCTGAAACTGTGCAGTGTAGAATGCTGTAATTTGTAATGTAGGAGGATTCTTGGGAGGTTTAGAGGATATATATTATAAAGAGAGGATACACACTTTAGCGCCCGTCAAGGTTCGTTTTAGGTGCGATCTAGCATTCTTAAACGATAAATATTCTTATATCGTGCTTGGACCGGAAGTTGACCGGAACGCTATCCTTGCTTCTCATATAAGTATATATTTAAAGGACCGAGAACGCACCGTGACTGGCAGTATAGTGTGAATCTTTCTTACGGGAGAACGGGGAACGGGAAGGAACAAGATTTTAAGTTTTATTTTTCATACGAACAATACAAAATTGGGGGCTACAACTTGTACCTTATATTAGGAGTTAAAAAAGACTTTCTTATTTTTCATAGATACTTTACATAAATATTCTATTGTACTCATTTATATAGAAAATAATGAAGTAAAAAAATACACTTTTCTGACTGGCTCACTGGCACAAACACAAATCCTCTGAAGAGTTCCACTATTTAAGTCCTGTCTCCATCATGAGCACCATCTCGATGATATCACATTATTGTATCTAAGTTGCTGATACAATTATAGCAAGTAGGTCAAATGCAGTTTCTTATATTTTAGTATCGTAACATCGATCTGTATATTTTACATACCTATGTGCCAACATACAAATATATATTTATACATAGATACTCTCCAGGTACAAGCACATACAACGCAATACAATCAATGTACGTCAGTATTTAAAATGCAAGAGGATATGACAAATGCTTCACCTTCAAACAAATACATAATATATAGGTTCTGGCATTCTAATGAGAATTGTGGTTAATAAGATTCATAGGACCATAGTGGCACAGTCAAACCACGTCTGACTGCAAAAAGTCAAAAGTATGGCGGAAATTGGTGAAGAGAGTGTATTAACTCTAGGTTCTCTCTGTCTACCCGGCAGTGAAATAAATTATTTTTAATTCCCTATTCTGATAACACAAATTGGTGAGTTCCGCCACCTAACCACGCAATGTCGAATTCGAGTGGAGGATAAAAATATAAGCAAAAAATTAGCTAAATTAACAATCGATGCTAATATTATAAAGCTGAAGAGTTTGTACTGTAAAACGCGCTAATCTCTCTTGGTTCTAATTGAAAAAAATCTGAAGTCCATTTATCAAGGAAGAGTATATTATATCACGTTAAGGTTCCGTTGTAGCCCACTTGCCTGTGGCCAAAGGTAATTTAAAAACTAAGAATATGTCATGTGTCATACACACAGTGTAAGTAGTTATCCTTAGACCACGGGGACAAAGCCGCAGGTAGCAGCTAGTGTTGCAAAAAATCGATCAAACAAGTCATTCCTTTCAAGGTAACAAACGTCCTTTGACTCACAATCAGATAATAAATTGAAAGGTCAAAGTAGACTTACTCATTAGACTTTTAACATGCAGGAGCACTTACCGTCATTACCTACCTATGACAGTGAAGGTCGCGAATACAAATCTCGTTTGAGACAAAGAGGTTTGTAGTCGATAGATTTTATTAAGTCAAATATTACTACGTTATACGTATATATTTTTTATAAAACTAAATTTGTAATCAGTCGGGGCGCAGCGGCACGAAGTGTGACTGTAAAACCGACTGGTTGTGGGTTCGATCCCCACTCGAGGATTTGAAATATTTACTTAAATTTCTATTTCCATTTCTTCGCTCTGGTGTCAAGGCTAAGCGCGGCGTTGAATTCTGCCTCTTAACACGCAATGCCTCCAGAATTCGGCAGAAAGTGGGGAACGAAGTGTCTTAACACTAGGTTCCCTCTTCCTACCCTGCTGTGTGCAGGATACAGCGCGAGCTGACTAAATCAATACATAAGGATTTAAAAATGAACTCTAAAAAACGTCATAAAAAGCAATATATAGAATAGTGTTTACCTAATTAAAACGACTCCTGTTGTTGTAGGTATCATAAACTCAACACCTTATACTGGTATTTGACATATGTATACCGAACAAAGTGCTTCATTGTTTTATGTCACTTGACACGCCATATCTGCTAATTGAACAGAGAATGGAGAGATATATAACACTTTCTGTATTTTACAGCAGAGCAAGTAAAAAGAACAGTATTAGGGTTCAGTTTTTTTAACACTGCCTTTTGAGTGGCGAAACTTAACGCTGTCTTGTGAATCACAGAGTAAATAAACGAAAAAAAAATCCCCTAATAGGAACTCAAACACTCTTTATAACAATTTCCTTAATAAAATTACGTATTCTAACAAATAATTATATAAATATTCATTCATTCAAACATCTACATAGCTATACATATAATAAAATAAGTGAAACCATATCATTTTCACTGTTACCAAACGAAAACAAGAGTTTACGGCTGTCATTAGACAATCATCGGCTAGACGTGAGTTGTTTCATTTTATATCTGCATATTGATTTTGCCGAGAAATGGGGAAAAAAACAAAAAGCTATTATTTTAAATATCATTTACAATGATATTTAAAAAAAATAAGTAGCCTAGTCTTAAGAGACTCCGGTCCCATTAAGATACTTCCGTGCCCCACTTCCCGCGGAATTCTGGAAGAATTGCGTATATAGAATTGCGTGTTGACTCGAACACACAATCTGTCGCGTTTATAGTGATATGCTTGAGCACCTACGCCACAACTGGCTTCTATAGCATATTTGCTGAACAAAATAACTTTTAAACCATTTTCTTTTGATTTTGTATCTTTTATTTAGGTTGAGAATCAAAAGATGGTAAAAAATGTGGGGAACGGAGTGTCTTAACACTAGGTTCCTTCTGCCTACCCTGCCGTGTGCGGGATACAGCGTGAAGCTGATTTATTTTATTTTTTTTATTGTGAGATATCTTAAATAAAAAGATAAATAACAAGCAAAAACAATACCCCACACTGACAACACCATGGCATTTGATTTCACGGATTTGTCTCGGCGAAAGTGAACGTAGCGGTTTATTACATAGATACTGTGATTCATTTTACACTTTGCACGGTCTGATATTATATGCATATTGCATATATCATTTACTAGCTTCTACCTACGGTTTCGCTTGCCTAAACAAATGGAAACAACTAATAGTTATTTTAAAAAATATTAAAGTCTTATTTCACACTTAGGAAAGAAAAATACCTAGTAATTTTATTTTCCCAACAGAGATGCTAGCAATATCAATAAATTGTAAGCGCGCGTATAAGAATTTCCTCTAAGCTTGATGAGAACGTGTGGCGTACTGGTAAGAGCGCGCGGACGATTTCCAAGAGGCGCGGGTTCAAATCCTGCTACATTAAAATTTTCCGTTTTCTAAGCGAGTAACTAAGAGATAGTTGTGTCAACTTTCGAATTCGAATCAGTGTTTCCTAAGATTAACGCTTGAGTCTTTAGTTTGATAATATTAAATATAGATTAGTATAATTTTAGCTTAGTAATAAAAAATATTTGTGCTCTTTTTTCTTAAAAATTCTTAGATTAAAGACTAAAAACCAAGTACCATCAGACAACTTAGAGTTCCACCATCAAACTGATGGCCTCTAATCACGACAAACTGGCAACCATCTTTTGAAGTCATTTAAAAATCAGAAACATAGTGATTACACACTTTTCATTTCGCTGACTGAACGAGATCTAAAATTATATATAATAAAATCAAAAGCTACACATATCCGGCTTGAAATAATTGAAGAGGCGAGTTGAAAACTAAATTGGTAGGTATAGTTCTAAATGCAAAGCCGTGTTTAAATTCAATAGGAGTAGAGAGTTTGTATGATAGTGTATGTGAAGAACCCAGGGAGTGTTATTAGTTTGATGTGTTTATGTGTGTATGTATGTCTGTCATATCTCTCAAACGGGTGAACCGATTTCAATTTGGTCTTTTCTTGTTTGAAAGGTGACTCAAACGAGTGTTTTCAGTGTTTTTATAATTATGATTTATAATTAGATTATAATTCAAAATTAACTGGAATCGCACTATGGGTTGATATCTATCCTATCACACTTTTGAATAAGTGGCGGAATACAAACTAAATACGGGAAGTATGATGCATGGACGGTCGTCGACTGAGAAGCTTAATTTTTTTCTGTGCTCCAAGGGAATGTATACTTGAATATTAATCTTAGTTTTAACTTTGACCTTATAAAGGTTCTATATTTTTCTTTTAACGCACGGAACCCTAAAAATTAGCAAGGCAGGCTTCGCCTCTTATTATTATGAATATAAATATTTTAAATTCGAACCTACAACCGCCGCTTCAATCAGCTACATTGTGCTATATTGCATGAATCATTTAATAGTTAACAGTTGTGATGAAAACTAAATTGGTGTAATTCAAACAAGTGCGGAAGTAAACCAGCGTTTAAATGTAATAAAACTAGAGTAACTATATGCTAGATGTAACTATTGAGTTACATAGTATAAATAATGGTGATATTTTACAAAATCTAAATTAGGTATAGAATGTATATATATCTTTTTGTTAAAACTCGTCCGTTACTCAGTGACCGAAGACATGTACTGTTCGTCTGTGCGTACGAATCTACTGAGATTTATTAAGTTGAAATTTGGCATGTCTACATAGATACGTAGTGGCGTGTAGGGGAGCATTACAAAACAAAAACAATAGACATTCTTACGGGAACGGGAAAAAATTGTTTTTGTATTACTTTGCTATTAATCAAAATTAAAGTAGTGAACAATGTAAAAAAAACATATTGGGTTAGCTTTTTTTTTGGACACCGTCGTGGTGCAAATTGTGAGTTTGATTTCCGACTCCTTCCTGATGCTCCTGATATAATGGGAATGAAGTTTTAAAAGAAATAAAATAATATTTTATATAAAGAATTGATAGTTAACAGTTAATAGAGAGATAGATTAAAATATGTTAGGTGCTAAAATATTTTATAGATTATAAAATAAAGCAGATAGTACTCGGTTCGTTTCCTGCGCCGTAACTAATACGAAATGAAGGCATGAGATAACCATTCTCAGTAATATGAATACGTAAGAATGTTGCCACTTTAGTGGAGCGTAACAGACTGGTTTAAAGATTCAGGTAATATAACATTATCATAGATATATTAATACGTGAATTTAAAAAAATACCTCTTTTTAAGAAAATTGAATGGGAAGATATAAAATTTGGCACAGTTTTAGTTTATATAGAGAAATCACTATTTCTGAACGCTAATATTTTTTAAAATAATGCATAAAAAGCATTAAGTTAAAAAATAACAAATATAACATAGTCTATAATATTTTTTTCTTTTTTAGCTTTTCGCTATATCCCGCACATGGGAAAGTAAGCAGAAGGAACCTAGTTTTAAGACACTCCCAATCATTAAGTCTTTTTCGTTCCCCACTTTCCCCGAGTTGAGGGGCGGATCTCAATGCCAGATCGAGAAAATAAAAATATTGCATTTCCCCAGTGGCAGTACAGTCGTAAGCTTTTGCTCCTGCTCCACGATAGCTTCAAGCATCGCCATAATATAATTAACAATATATTCTTTTTTTATAGTGACATACGCGTTGCTGTGGTAACGCGTATTGTACGCGTCAAAGGCTTCTATGGAATACTTAATATTGTATCGCATATTTTATAAATTACTCAATAATTTAGTAATTTTATAATTTTTATTATCTATTTCTTTGAAATAATCGGAAAGGCAGTTGAACAACCTTTCTGATTATTTCAATGCACTCAGAATGTGTCAGGTGTCTTCACAATAAGTAGTCATTTCCATTTGACCACGGGAACAAAGCCGTAGGTAAAAACTAGTGTATAAACATAAAAGCTGTAACATTAGTAGTTTAGTAGAAAGCGGACTAGTTAATAGGAAACCGGTAATGTACAGAGGATGAGCTAAGAGTTGCTTTGCGACGTGATATTATGAAATTTAGTTCAATATTCTAGGTCTTGAGCTGTGGGTTTGATTCTCGCGTTGGTATATTTTTTTAACCTGCATATAGCAGGGCGGAAGCCTCTACTCTTAGTTTTAAGATCCCGATCAGCGTTCCTCCGTTCTGTTAGGATAATATTTGTATCATTCAGCGAATATCTGCATATTGTTCTTGTTTATCAAGAATATTCTTTCATGTTTTCAAATAAAAGACTTAGATAAAGAAAGTAAATTAATGAAAACTTTCAAATATTACTGTGTTAAAAATTTAAGCTATATCTAGAGAATTGTTTTATGTTTTCTGAATAGACTCCTATATTACAGATAGAAAGAACCCGAGATGTGTGACGGAGATTTTCAATGAATAAATTTAATCATAAACATTTTTGAGAGTCGAAATCGAATTCATTAAATGCAGAAGTTACATGCCACACACTTTCCCAATCACTTATAAAAATATAAAACAAAATCGCTACAAATACCGTAATAATAATCATAAAATCTAAAATGTTTAAGCTTACATAAAGAATTGCTTAATCAAGGCTGATATGGCTATAATGAGTCTTTAATAGCAAACCGGTTTTGCTACTCCGCGATATAACACATAGATTATTAGAGTTAAGTAAGCAGAGGGAACCTAGTGTTGAAAGGCGAAACTCAACGCCGCAGCCATTTGCCTTATAAAAATAATTCACGCGCCCGAGTCAAACCCACAACCTTCGAAATTACAGTCAAATGCTATCCCGCAACACAATGTAACACATTATTTTAACACAATGTAATTATCTTCACCTTTTTATCTTCATGCGGATACACCACATAGCAGGGTAGGTAGAGGGAACCTGACAATCTAGTTCCCGTTAATAAGCAAAAGTCAACGCGTGCTTTGCCTCGCGAGCGAAGAAATGAAAATATTAAATATTTACTTTTCTCGAGTGGGAACCGAACCCACCACCTGAAACGTTTACAGCCACACTCTTGTGTCACTGCGTCACGACTGGCCTATTATCTTTATTAATAAAATGAAATATATTTCCTGTAATAAAAAAATATATTTTCTCCGTTAGAACAATAACAAAAGGTCACTGAAGTGCAGTGGATAAACTTGACCGTATAGTATAACAACACATCGAGAGCAGGTTCTTTGCCCTATAGCGGTCACAATAACCAGCTATTGATAGAACAGCTAGTTTTAAACCGGTTTCTAATACTTCAGTACTATTTTTTTTATATCTTTTATGAATTTACATTGTTTTTGATTAAGTAGTGATTAAACTTTTTTGAACTTAATCGAACCTACAATCGTCACGTTTACAGTTATACGCTGTCATGTAAGGTTAATAAAGTTTATTTGTAAAATTAATAATATTATATACACTTAAACGGCCATCCGCAATAACTGTTATAGTAACAAGGCGTATTCATCAACAGCGTGTGGCCTTTGCTCCGACCGTTACAAAATAATGGAAAAACTTTATAGGGAATAATACAGTGGTGAGTAGCTTTTTGAGTAATTGTCCTTTAAAATTGTATTATTTTAATAAAATATCTGAATTTAGCGTGTTGTGATAAGCTAACTAGTAGCAGCTCAGGTCATATGTAATATAATTATATGGTGTCATCGCGCTGATCCGATGATGGAGCCAAGACATGAATAGTGGAACCCTTCACCTTCAGACGTTACTATACGAGTATATCGCTCGAATTTGGGCTTATATAATTTATAGCTCCGAGCATATTCTATAGTACGTGCACGTTATTATAGCACACATTTTAAACTATAATATTTTGTAGCTTCACGTTGTATCCCGCATAAAAAAGAGTAAAGCGAGAGAACCAGGGAACTTAGTGTTTTCACTCCATTCCCATTAAGATACTTCCGTTACCCAACTTTACGATTGCGTGTTAAGTGGCGGAACCAAACACCACGCTTTGCTTCGTCACCAGAACGAGTAAATGGAAATATTAAATTTTCATAGAGTGCGAATAGAATACACGACCTTTCGCGTTTACAGTTGCGCTTGTGGCTCTGCGCCACAACAGGCCTCACTATAATATTATTTAATTTACGCATCTGCCACTATAACTGAGTAGAGTGTTAAAACACTTAGTTTTTCACTTTTCACTTATTTTAGAGATTTTCACCTCAGGTTAATGAAGTTTGTGTAAAATTAACAGTATTATATATACCAACGTTTGAACGGTTATTCGCAATAACTGTTATAACAACAAGGTGTATTAATCAACAACGCGTGACCTTTGCCTCCAACCGTTACAAAATAATGGAAAAACTCTAGGTATAGGACGTGACAGTGGTAAGTAACCACATAGTGGGTCCCACAAGCAAAAGGAACCTAGTGTTAAGATATTCCGTTCTCCACGCTCCTCCTAATTTATTAAACATGCGTATTAACGGTCGGACTACAACGCGACGACATCAACGAAAAAAAATTATAAAACTAGCTAATATTATAAACTTTATTTTGTAAATAAAACTATTTCTTTAAGAAAACCAGATTTCAAATAAAAATACATCATTAAAATCAAATAATATACACAAACAAGAAAAATGTTCACGAGCCAAGCCGTTCTTAAAGATACAATCGATACCTCACTATTCGCGCGGTACAACTCGACTCGAGTGAAAAAAAAACAAGTCATTTGACAACAATAGAAAATTTACTGTACATTCTGACTTAAGGCACTATGGCGAAGTACAATGAAAAAAAAATAAAAATCAGAGGTCAGTCGTGGCGCAGCGGCACGAAGTGTGACTGTAAAACCGACTGGTTGTGGATTCGATCCCCACTCGAGGAGATGAAATATTTACCTAAATTTATATTTCCATTTCTTCGCTCTGGTGTCGAGGCAAAGCGCGGCGTTGAGATCTGCCACTCAACACGCAATGCCTCCAGAATTCGGCAGAAAGTGGGGACCGGAGTTTCTTAACACTAGGTTCCCTCTGCCTATCCTGCTGTGTACGGGATACAGCGTGAAGTACAATAATTGACTTCATTTATTCTTTTTAACTTCACGCATGTAGCAGGGTAGACACTGGTAACCTAGTGTTAACATACCCCGTTTTGCACATCCCTAACACTCTTCGTCTTGTCACCAGAGCGAGGAAATGCAAATAATTCATCCATCCAAGTGGGAATTGAAGCGAACGTGATTTTTTGCGAGAGAAGTTCCGTAGATCAGCGCCTTTGCCTAAACAAACCCTGCAGTTTTATAATATTTGCTTATATCTGTATACAGTACATTTTATGTACTATTATTATTTTTTTACTCTTAAAACGTAACACACTCCTTTTATATATTAACATAACCTGAATTTTATTATCAAGCTTTGGAGACTCCTTTCTGTCCAATTTACCTGAAACAAAACAAAATATTAAACATAAAAGAAAATATTTACTTAAGAATTACAGAATAAAATTAAAACGGCGGTTTGTAAGAAAGTAAGTCGGTAAATACTTTTAAAGTGACAGTGACACCAACAAGTGTGCGAAATGAATATATTTTCACTCATTTCATAGAAAACTGTGGTTTCCACTATATTTTAGCGTTTGAAATAACTAATAAATTATTTTCTTTTTACCCGACCGAGAAGAAAAGAGAGTAATGTGTTTATTAGTATATGTACGTACTATATTCTAATATTATGTTGTAGAGACTATAAAGATTAATCGAGTTAGACGATTCTTATGTCAATCGATTCGTTTTAACTTTGCTACTGTCTATCTGAAAGTGGGGAACAAAGTGTCTTAATAGGGTTCACTCTGTTTAAAAAAGTCATCCATTATTGTATGGTTATAACAATTTGGCAACTCTCCCAACAGCCCGGCTAGCTCAGTCGGTAGAGCATGAGACTCTTAATCTCAGGGTCGTGGGTTCGAGCCCCACGTTGGGCGAAATATACTTTTTAATTTATATTTTTGATTTTGTTCTGTTCATTTTAAATTATATAAATTTATTATGTAACAATAAGAATAGTTTACTATTTTTACACGACAATAATTAACAATTAAGTTTTTTTTTATTTCCAACACTGATTACGCAATGTCTCGAAAATTGGGGAGTGCGTGGAGAGTGTCTTATCACTAGTTTCCCTCTATCCTGCTGCTATATGCGGGATACAGCGTGAATCTAAACAAAAACCTACATATTATGTGTTCATAAGTTGTCTGTCACCTTCAAAGCACTCCACTTGACCTCTTATCTGAAGTTGAAGACCAACACTGAATGAGTCAAGATGATTTATTACTTTGTTTAATAGTATATTATTAAGATAAATATATTATTATGGAATTATTATGGTACATTTAGATATTTAGCAATAATGTAACGGCGTGCAAAAGTTTTGGACCAATCTGTATAATATATACAAGTACGGCGTTGAGTTCCGCCAGTTAGATGTTGTACAGTGACGCAATCCAAAGATACAAGCGTTTATTATTCGTTTTGACGCGTTTTTTATAAAATTCGCGTCCTACAAATAAAATAAATATGCAAAAAGTATAGAACGATTCACTAAGCTTTCTTTGTTCACATATTAAAGTCTTTCCTAAAAATAAAAAGTTTTTTTTTAATAACCACCAATATAAACCAGCTAGAACACTCTCCTTTACAGAACCCTAAAAATCCAGGTTCTTTTACTACTTTTAAGAAACTTCTAATATAAAGACCACGGAGAGGTCAAGTGGTCCCACACTTTGTATGAAGGAACTCTTAAGAATGTGCCGTTTTTTTGTATAAAAAGGGCAAAAATCGCGCTTTCAACGTTACAAAGGAAAAAATTATGTTTAAAACGGCCCATAGATGGCCAGAGGGCATGAAACACAATAGCTGTTACTTCAATTCTACTCTGGGGAATGATTATTATTTAATTACCTTGTTTCTATTTTCCAAGTCTAATTCTTTACATTAAAATCTGGAATCTGAGGCCGGTCGTGGCGCAGCGGCACGAGGTGTGACTGTAAAACCGACTGGTTGTGGGTTCGATCCCCACTCGAGGAGATGAAATATTTACTTAAATTTATATTTCCATTTCTTCGCTCTGGTGTCGAGGTTAAGCGCGGCGTTGAGTTCTGCCACTCAACACGCAATGCCTCCAGAATTCGGCAGAAAGTGGGGAACGGGAGTGTCTTAACACTAGGTTCCCTCTGCCTACCCTGCTGTGTGCGGGATACAGCGTGAAGCTGAAAATCTGGAAACTTAAACAAATATGACATTGAATAGGACCTCTATTTCCCACTGCAACATGACGGGGCAGTGTCTAACTGTTGAGGCGACGATTGTGGGTTTGATTCCCACTCGAGGAAATAATTATATTTGATTATACTATTTGGTAAATAATCTATACTTATAATTAAATCATAACACATCGGTCTCTGTACATGAAATATATAAAATGGGAAAAATTTTAGGGGCATTTAATAACGTAATAGATGCAAAAACAACGATTTTTAAAATTTTGTCTGTTGTGTGTGCGTTTGTTCATTCATGTTAATCTCAGAAACAGTTTCACCAATTTAATTGCAGTTTCACTATTATATTTTGGCTAGTTTCCCTTAACTTTTACTTTTTTTTCTATTATAATTGGTCTATAAATAAAAAAGTTACAGCATATTGCTAGTAATTATTAATTACTATAAGTAACTGTTTTATTGAATTAGAGAAAACTTTATTTTTCAATATAATTTAGTTAGTAAATTAATATATAGTTTAAGCGGGCGAAGTCGCGAGTGACGCGGTGTTGAGTCCCGCCATTAAACACGCAATGTTACGCAAGTTAATCTGTGCGCTATGCCTAGCCTATCCCGCTATACGGGAAAAAGCGTAGGTACTGTTGCTGGTTTTCCAAAACCGATTGCTTAACATTTTATGTTAAAATTAAGCTTTAGTAGTATTTTTTGTATCTTTTGTCTAACATGTGGTCAGCGTTGAGCAGATTAGTATGAAAAACGATTTACAGTGTGGCAGATGGTAACCGTAAGGTTTAAATTTAGAAAAAAAATATCGTGTATATCTTTTAGTATGTAGTAAATTACAAATACTGTTATTATACTTACACAATCAAAGTAATATAAAAATACATGTTTCTTATGCCTATAATTTTATACCTACATAGTACAACGTGAGCGTAGACGTTAAACCTTAAATTAAAAAATTAAAAACTTTTTTTTCATCATAACTCCGGTGGGAATTTCCAGTAATCTCGTAAGTAATTCTATTAGTGCTCTCCTGCAATACCTATATACCAAGTTGTTATGTCTAGTAGCTTTGTATGTGCCTTGTCTGTCAGTCGCTCAGTAAAAGGTATTTTGTAATATTTGTCGAGTATAAGCACGTGAGGCCGTCGTGGCGCAGTGGTGTTCGATCCTCATACGGGGAAAGATTACACGTATTTTTTTTTATTTCTCCGCATTGGAAGACAAAAGATGCCAGTCGTGGCGCAGGGGCACAAAATGTGACAAAACGCGACTGATTGTGAGTTCGATCGCCACTCACTGACTGTGTGACTCTGATAAAAAAAAATAGTAAACTGAAAGAAATAAAGAAATTGTCGTGTTGAGTTCCGCCACTTATCACACAATGTTTTGAAAGTTGTCCAATGGCTGGGTAACGGAGTGTCTCAAATCTCAATACTAGATTCCCTTGAAGCTGCGTACACAAAATATGTTTTAAAAAAAACTCGCATAAAAATAAAAATTGAATAAAAATAAAATGCATATAAGCATATGCAGCAAAATGCGTCACTTCCTACAATTATTTAGCAAAAAAACAACTAAGAAAAATCCATTAAAAACACAGAGCTCCTGTTTGAATCATCATACATATAACTAACTTTATTTGGCTATCATCCCGTGGGGGTAAAACACCCTTCTGCAGAAATTCAAGGGGGTGGTATAACGACGCCGACGCGACGAGACGGCGCTGTCCCAAATGATATTGATATCACACCATTCTTTGGAGAATTTCGCGTGAATTTGTGCAAATTTTCCGAGAAACGTATAAGAATTGTGCAAAACTAAAAATGAAATAGGTAGTGTATTGTAATTATGTATAATAATAAAAGAAAAGCTTTTTATGTAAGAAAAGTCATCATAAAAACAATGGTTAGATAAATCATTGTTTATATTGTATTAGAAATATGAGCGTAAGATTATAGATTTTTTTTTGGTTTCACGTTTTAGGCCAGCCGTGCGCAGGTGTACAGGCGTAGATAGGATTCTATTTCGATTCGATTAAGGTTGGGGATTCGATTTCCACTAGGGTAAATGCAATATTTAATATATATTTTGATTTCTTCGCTCTGGTACTAAAAGCAAAGAAAAGCTGGCAAAGCGCGGTGTTAAGTTTCACCTCTCAACACGCAATTCGCTCTAGTAGCAAGACAAAGTGCGACGAAAAGATTTAGCTAAAGTTGAGGAACGGAGTGTCTCAACATTAGCTTACCTGCCCGTTCCCTGTCATATGTTGGACACAGCGTTAAGTTTAAAAAAAAGTGTAAAATGTAAAGCGAAGTGATTCAGCGGATACTCCTAACCTAACATCTTTTATGCACTCCACGACTACAAACATAAAAACTTTTTATATTCGTCTACCCTTATTTTACAGGATGAGTAAGATCCCATCCCCAAAAGCAATTTCCGATGTCACGAGACTTCTGAGTCAGATTTAAACTATAGGGAATTATTAGAAAAATGGCTATTTTAAATTGTATTAGTAACGCAACGCGTTGGTCTTTCTGTAAAATTGACATATCGAAACGATTAATCATGTATTTATAATTGAAATTGCTCAAACTACTGGACGAATTCAAATTTTGTTACATTTCCTACATTAGAAGTGAAATATTGTAATCTATATCAAACTCATCCGTTGCCGACTGACTGACAATCTATTATTTTTACATTACCGTTCCTTTTAAAGAAAAAACCCTCATAAGATCACTTTGTTGTCCACCCGTCTGTCTGTCTGTTTGTTTGTCCGTCTGTCAAGAACCTTTATCTCAGGAACGCTTGGAGATATCTAGTTGAAATTTGCTATGAATTATATACTCAAATCTATGGTCCCTTGATTTCCTGAAAAAAATCGTATTCCTACATTTACTAAAAAAATGTTATGGCCTAAATTAATAGGGAAGAATCAAAATTAATAGGGTACTTCCGGTTGACCTAGAACTATGAAAATTGGCAGTCAGCATCTACAGATAGTACTAGTTCAGGAAAAAATCTTAGGATTCTGCTTTTACATAATTAAACCTAAGTAAGATTTGAACACAAAACATACGTAAAGACTAAGGACCCTGCTGTGTGCGGGATACAGCGTGAAGCTAAAGCAAATTTACTATATATATTATATACTTACGGCTACCGTACCGTTTGCCAAACTACTCTATTGTGTTATTAATAGAAAACCTACAATTACTATTTATTTAAACCTAGTTTGTATTTCATGGAGCTGGCATACCTAGCTAGAAGGGGTCTGTTTCAATAAATCTTGCCTCGTTACCAGAGCAAGGAAATAATAATATTAAATATTTCATTTCCCCGAATAGGAATCGAACCCACAACCTATCACATTTACAGTCACACACTTGCGCCACGAATGGCAAAGTTGCGGACAACGACTAGTCTAAATATAATATGACATTCGTTCCAATACAAAACGAATCTCAAAGTAAATCCGATCGTAAATCGTGTTCCATCCTTGACCCATATTCAGGTCCGCATTGCGTTACAATACGTACATATTGTTTAGTTCCCAATTCCCAATATACCTGCTGCAGCAAAATTGAGGTCGCCGTGGCGCAGTGGGGCAGCATCTGACTGTAAACGAGATGGTTGTGAGTTCGATACCAACTTATGGTGTTATTGAAAATTTTCTAGACGAGCTGAAACGCGGAGTGTCTCAAAAATTAGACAGAAGGTGAGGTCAGGAATGGATTTTCTCATAGCTAAGTTTGCTCCATGCTTGTTTTGTCCTGCTATATGTGAAACAAAAGCAAGAATATGCTTTTTTGTTGTTGTAACAGAATACGGAGAACGGAAAACTAGTCTAGGTTTTTTATTCTATTTTTGAAAGGAAAACCTACAGAGTAATAATTTTATTAAGTTTTCACATAAAGAATAATACAGAGTGACATCAAATTATAATTATTAATATAATAAGGACTTTTTTACATCGCGTAAAGGAAAGAACAATAATGTCAAAGTTCTGAACTTAAAAACACCGGAATACGAGATACTGCATGGCGGATCGCAACGCCACCAACGCCGCGCAATACACATTTTAATCATATATCCACACAAAAGTTACTTTACACGCTTAGATGTGTTTACACTTTTGTAAAGTGTAGAAGCTAAAAGTAAACGAGTACCTTGTTTATAATTTGATCTATTTTAAGCTTAGAACAGTTGGTTTAACTAAATATTTTTAACTCAGTTTACTTATAACAGTTAAAATATTTTCACGCTGTTACCCGCTTATTAGTATATGTGGGTAGCAGCGGAAGGCAGACGAAGCCTAGTTTGAAAGTTTTCCCACTTTTCGCTTTATTTTCGAGACATTGCGTATTAAATGACAAAACTTATGTTCATTAAGAAAACGTATAAAAATTTGAACGTAGCGGGACTCGAACCCGCGCCTCCTGGAAACCGACCAGGCGCTCTGACCACTACTAAGCCATACGTTCACGTGGTTCGGGTTCGAGTCCCGGTACGTTCAAATTTTTATACGTTTTCTTAATAAGTATTTTTCTTTCCTAAGTGTGGAATAACACTTTAAAAATGTTTAGAAAATATTTAAAACTTTTGTTACCAGAGCGAGAAAATGAAAAAAATGTATTCTCCTGGGTGGGAATCGAACCCATCGCGCTAACAGGCAGATGCTGTGACGCTGCGCCACGATCTACATCACTCTCTCAATCTACATATTGTGCAATATATTGCACAATTATATTGGCATAATATAGGGTATTACGGCCCACAGGGACTTTGTGTAGGGTGTGAGTCACGTGACCTTTGATGTCCGTTAGGTTTGTTTTATATTTGTAGCTATAATATAATATTTTATACTGAGACCATCGTGGCTCAAAAAATATAGTATTGCATATTTGAAAGTAAAGAAGAAAGTTATGTATCAATATATTACACAAATGAATGTACGTATTAATTACAATTTTTAATATCTTCTTCCATCGAATCCCGTAATCAGAATCTAACCAAATTTTCATCAAACTACCCTTAAAGTGTATCCTTTCCAATTAAAATAAATCATCGGAATCGGTTGGCGAGATATTCAGTTATTCATCCATTTGTCGCGCACATACTTGTTGTAAACCTCCTCCATACGGAAATCTGTTAAAAAGAACTAAATGAAGTTAAAAAGACTAAATTTATAACCAATTAAGTTATAATTGTAGTTGATTTCATATACTTTTTAGAAAACGGGCGGGATTTGAACCCGTGCATCTTGGAAACCGTCCAAGCGCTATGACCGCTAAGCCATACGTTCTCATCAAGCTACGGCGAAATTTTTATATGCTTGTTACAACTTATTTATGTTGTTAGTATATTGAATTGTCCTGTCCTGAATGTGGGCGGAAATCCAGGAACCTGATATCTCAACTCACGGTTTTCTCACTATCACTGCGCTGTGTGCGGAATATAAAAAAAAATAAAAATGTAATTTCGAACGAAGTCGTAGACTACATTCCCACTCGGGAAATGAATTGTTGGGTAAGAGACTAACATAACACAAGGCTCCACAAGGGGTACCTACTGTAATTCCAATGTCCTCTATAGCTTAGCTTTCAATACTTTGGGGCATACCACCGCCACCCCTTTAACCTATATATGTCACGAGGCATTTCGCTATATTTTCATTAGACAAATGGGTCTTTCAATTTACTATGATAGAACTTTGAGGTTTGACCCAAAAAAGCCTAGTCATATACATACCTACCTATTACTGAAATTTCCATTTTCTATTCATAGAGATGTCATCGATACCCGGTATCTTTATATCTTGCACAGGTGCGGAAAAAAATAAAAAAACATCCTTTTTTTATGAAAAATGCTATAAGTGCTATAAATTATAAGAACCTTAACTCTATCTACACTATACAGGTCCTGACTCCATTATCAGATGAGCTCAATGAAACCACATTATTATATTGTCATCCAAGCTACGTATAACTGCCAAGTTCCAAGATGATACAATTATTACGAGTGGGTCAAATTCAGCTTTTTAGATTTTAAAACCAAAGCCATATTTGTTTTCATAATTTTCAAAAATTCAAAATTTATCAAGTGGGAAACAGAATGTCTTAACACCAGGTTCTCTCTGTCTACCCTGCTGTGAACGGTATACAGCAAGATGAAGCTGAATATAAATGAATATAGTATGAGTACGACAAATTGGACTAACCTTCTCTTGCAACAACATACACATCTGATTCGACCACAATGCGGTTAGGTCTAGATCTCAGGTCATATCCAGATATAGACTGTACTCTATATCCTAGGTTTAAAACATAAAATGCCTTCAAGCAAACTTCTTTCTTTATGTATCAAATAACAACCTTGCCAAGATTTCTATTGATTGAGTTCTTTAATTGAGAAATACGTTGCTAAAGTTAAATTGTTATGACAGATTATAATAAAAAATAGTTAAGAGCTTGTTAGCATTTAATAAAAAGGGTGCCGTATATTGAAACCTATATTTTTTTCGAAAATGCGTAATCGAAAACACATATTTTAAAAACTACTTAACCAATTTTTGATGATACTTGGACTATTCCCTAAGTTGAAATATTCTATATTTCAATTATTTTAGTTTTCAAGTTATTTGTGAACAAGCATACAAACATACATACACTTAAGAAATTTAGTAAAGTGCTTGGAAGTTTAGATAGATACTCAAATATTATCCAACTCCAACAATATCACACACTCTGTAAATTGTTCATGTACTGGTATTCTCTAAATTGAAGTCGATTAGAAAATAACAAAAAATATTAAGTTTATATTCAAATTTTCAAAAAGAAACAAAACAAATATATTTAACATTTCTAAATTACTATTTATTCCATACAAAGGAAAAAGTCATGCCTTTTTTGGACGGTATGTTAAAAATTTTATACGTTTTCTAAAAACATATAATTTTAAATGTTATGTAACAGACAGGCAAATTGAGGAGGATTAGTAATAAGAGCCAATTGAAACCTTTCAGCAGGGAACCCTAAAAATTTTATCAACTGTCGCATTTCTGTTGCATGTACCTAAGTATCAATGGAAGGTCGCGGATTCTATTTCAGCGTATCGAATATCTGCGATTGTTTCACAAACTAGTAGTTAATTGTAATAGATAGAATATTTTTTAGTGCATTCAGAGTGATTTAGTTAAAAATTTGCATTTTTTTAATAACTCGAGGTCTTATGGGTTGAATTACTATTTATTTATTTGGTTATCATTCATAGATTATATTTTATAATTTAGTACGACAACGGCATCAAAATAAATTAGCTTCACGCTGTATCCCGCACACAGCTGGGTAGACAGAGGGGGACCTAGTGTTAAGACACTCGGTTCCCCACTTTCTGTCGAATTCTGGAGGCGTGTTGAGTGGCAGAACTCAACGCCGCGTTTAACCTCGACACCGCGAAGCGCGAAGCGAAGAAAATGAAAATATAAATTTAAGTAAATATTTCATCTCCTCGATTGGGGATCGAACCCACAACCAGTCGATTTTACAGTCACACTTTGTGCCGCTGCGCTACGACTGGTCTCATAATATAGGTAGATATTCAAAATTAGATTCGTACCTACACCTCCAACATCAAATAATCCGGTAAACCATACTAACAAAACTATTTAATAAAAAACTCATCTACAGTAGCTACGTTTAAACATATATTTTTTAAATATAAATAATTTGAAAAGCTTCAGTATTTACAAAGCGTAGCGGTGTGGAAAGTGGCGCGTGAGTGAAAACCGCGGACGCGCCGTGAATCATGTCTGAAGGTGAATTTTGACATTGACACTCATTTTTTTTTTATTCCGGTACAGTGTTTTTTAAATATTTTATACAAGTGCATGCTTTTTTATCTTCATGGCAGTAGGCAGACGGACTATAGAATTAAAACAAAAAATTCTGCGGCGTTAAGTTCTGCCACTCAACACGCAATGCCTCCAGAATTCGGCAGAAAGAACGGAGTGTCTTAACACTAGGTTCCCTCTGCCTACCCTGCTGTGTGCGGCATACAGCGTGAAGCTGACTATAGAATTAATTTCAATAATAATATTTTCAACCGACATCTGTAAAAGGAGAAGACTATCAATTCGACGGTTTTTTTTATTGGACAAAACGAGTATTGCCCAACTTCTTAAAAAAACCATTAGTGACTTTCATACTTCAAGCCAAAAAAAAACTGGAGAAACAGTTAAATTACTGTAAAAAGTTTACTAACAAGTATTGGAATGGAATGTCTTAAGTATCGAATATAATATGACTGTAGTTCAGATGACAATTGTAAATTTAAAGCTATAGTGGCGCTGTGGAAGCGTCTATTTGTAAGCGCGATGGTTGTGGGTTGGATCCCCACTTAGAAGGATGATTATAATATATTTCTTAAAGGGAACAGAGTGTCGTAACACTAGGTTTTCAGGTTCCCTATGTCTACCCTGCTATGTGGAGCGTGAAGCTAAAAAAAGTTCATTAAAAGAAGCTCATTTTTCAAGCTGACCCAGTACACTGCGCCATTGTAGGTCACCCCATTGTGCTTTTATATGAGAGCTCCAGATAAGCTTTGTGTAAAAATGTCCTGAGCAATTCTATTGGTGTCATTATTTTTATCTATGGTCCCATTGTTATGGATATAAAAAAAAGTTTAATAATTATATCCTTAAAAAGATCCAAAAATACGATTTCTTACCTTAATATAAATATATGTTTTTTAGCTACAGTCTGTCGTAAACTTGTGCCTCGCCACGATGCCGCTTTTCTCACAGAGTGACTGACAGACTTGGAAAGTTGACATTTACATAAGTAGGTTAGGGAATGTAGGGGAGTACTGAAAGATCCTACTGAAAAATCCAACGGGAACGGGAAAGACGTTTTTGTCTAGTATATTTACATACATGTGCGAAATAGGTTTATTTTTTAAGAAACGCAACGTCTTTGAGTTCGATTCTCACTTGGGAAAATTAATTATTTAATATTTTAGTAAATTCGCCGTAAAATGGGGAATGGAGTGTCTTATATCTAGGTTCCCTCTGTCTACCACACTATAGGCGGAATATATTTAAAAAAATATAAAACTTGTATGTTGTAGAGTTGACATTTCTCAGTTAGCGGTCTCGCCTACCTTTCTTTAGAACAATAACGCTCATTACACGATACGTGACTGCGGTTTGTAAGTGACCGATCGCCATATATGCATTTGGTAGCGAAACGTGCCTCTTGTTCGAATAATACCAGTTTTATGTTACGAGTTCTACTGAAGGGTTGTGGGTTCGATCCCCAGTTGGGTGATAAATGTAGTTTTTTTGGCTTCAAGCATATAGCAGGTTAGGCAGAGGGAACCTGGTGTTAAGACACTCCGTTCCTCACGTAGCCCCCAATTTTTGAGACATTGTGTGTTGATTGGCGGAACTTAACCTCGCGCTTTGGCTTCTTGTCTTTCGATGCCCGAGTGGCAATCAAAGCTACTATCATCTTGTCAGACATTACTCACTGCGGCACGATAACATCTACTCATTACCGTATCCGCTCATTAATAAAAATAAAACTTTAATAAGTTTTTACTATCTTTTCACGGAGAAAGTAGGTTTTCCAACTAAAATATAAATAAACTATTGTATATTATTATATTAAACTAGCTATAATCTGCGGCTTCGTCCGCGTTGCCAAATAGAAATCACTAAAAGTGTATGACACATTCTAAGTGCTCGATGTAACTTTGACCGCGGGTACATTGGGTACGTATATCAAGCAATTAATATAGCCTAATGCCTTTATTAATAAATGGACTATCCAAGACAAAATAAAAAACAATACAAACCTACAGTTCTTGAGATTAGCGCGGTCAACCGAACAAATTCTTCCACTTTATAATATTAATAATTTATAAAATATTATATATTTTTTTACATATTTTATATGCTCTACATGTTACTATACCATATTCAACGCATCAGTAATTTGAATACAATGCGTGTTGGGTAACGGTCCTGAAACCTTGTGCTTTCGTCTTTATTAGACCGAGACATTCTTCATATAAGTGGATGTAAGGCGAAATAGAATTCATTGTCATGAGAAATGAACCCGTAACCTCTGGCCTAGTAAATGAAAGTAATAGAACGTTAGACGTTGTGTTTAACCCGCATATCTTAAAAGAGAGTATTGTGTTTAATGTTATTTTACACAAGAGGCTACCGTGGCGCAGTGGTACAACGACTTAAATAACCGACAAAAAGTGTACTGACAAGTACATTTGAAATGTCTTATTTTAGTAAAGAAATAACTATAATTGTAAGTTCAAATGACAATTATAAATCTAAAGCTATCGTGGCGTAGCGGAAGCGTCTGGTTGAAAACGCGATGGTTGTAGGATCGATCCCCATTCCGGGGAAAAAAATATTTTTATTTCGTCGCTCTAGTAGGCAAAGTGCGGCATGGAGTTCTGCCACTCAATACGCAACGCGACTCCATACGGGACTTCTATATGGGAAAATTGTCCCTTCTGTCTGAGGCTGAAACTGAATAAAAATACTACCCACCATTCTTCGAAACAGTGACCGAACCCACAACCATCGCGTTTTCAATCAAACGCGTCCACTGCACCACGATAGCTTCAGATTTATAATTGTCATTTGAACTTACAGTTATATTATTAGTTATTTCTTTACTTAAGACATTTCAAATATACTTGTCAGTACCAACACTTTTTGTCGGTTATTTAACTGTCTTTCCTAGTTTTTGTTTGACTGCGAAGTATGAAAGTGACTAATGGTTTTTCAAGACATTAAGTAATTCTCGTTTTGGCTAACAAAGAGTATGTATTTATTTATAAAAAAATGTAGGTATACTTTAACGCCCTGTAGCTGCGTTGAGGTCCGCCACGTTACATGAAATGTCTGATCATTTGGTGAAAAGTAGGAAACGGAGAGTCTCAACTCAAGGTTCTCTCTGTCTAACATACAGAGAGATTTTTTTATTAACTCTAGATCACTTCGTATGTATCACAAAGGGCCACGCAACTTATCTAAGTAAGTATTTCAATTGGGAGCAATTAGTATAACGGCCGACTGCCGGCGATTAACAAATATCTTGCGTCATACATGCATTATCTATACTTCCACACTGATATTATAAAGCTGGAGAATTTGTTTGGTTGAACGCGCTAATCTCGGCAACTACCTACTGGTTCGGATTGAAAATTTTGGATTGGACAGTCCATTTATCAAAGAAGGCTATAGCTTCACGATGTATCCTGCACATAGCATAGGGGGCATAGAGGGAACCTAAGTGTGTCAAGAAAACACTTCCGTTTCCCACTTTACACCTGATTCTAAAAGCATGGTATTTTCAGTAGATAATTGTGTTTAACCACGTGAAAGAACATAGAAACACTAGGTTTTTAAATATTAAGAAACAAATTAAATTTAAAAAGTGCAGCATTTTTTAAATGAAAGAAATCACTTTAAGAAATACCTAGTTAACTTACATAACATAACGACGTATCTATCACTATCACACATAAAACAGAAACTATCAAAAACTTGGCTTTGGCTAGCGGGATTCGAACTGGCACTGGTCGCTTGCCAAATAGGCTATAAGTTCAATACCCGTTTGCGTAATATTTCCATATTATATGAGAACACAGCCAAATTCTCGAGCCTTTGAATTTATTATACATGTTTTATGTGTCATATTTAATCTACATACATATGATTTTATTATTTGACTGTCGTATCCTTATAGCTAATTTTGGTATGGAATTTAATACTTAAAACGGAAAATGAAGCTTTTCCCCTTCCCGTACGAATTTCGAGAAGCAAAATACAATAGTTTCGTCTGTGTGTTGTCTGTCAGTCACTCAGTAACGGAAGTGATTTTTATATAATATGCCTAGTAAATACAATTATTTATTCTATAGACACCCCACTTCCGCCGAATTCTCGAAGCATTGCGGCTTGAGTAGCGAAATTTAACGCGCTTTACATTATCACCAGAGCGACCAAATGAAAATATAAAATATTTCACTGCCCCGAATGGGAATCGAATCTAGTCTGTCACATTTACAGTCGCACGCTTATCAGTGATCCTGCGCCACGACGGCCTCATCTACTTTTAGTGTTTACTAGAAAACGTATTGTAAAGAAATAAGTTCACAGCATAAAGTACAAAACCGAAATATTTTATCAAATACATATTACCTCAAATTACACACTTTAAGTAACATATTATCAATATTATGACAGTTTCGTCGTAACACTGGCGACACGACATTTCAATTATACAAAGAAAATTTATTTCAGCTTCGAACATCTTTCGCATGTAGAAAGGAAGGCAGAGGGTGCCTCCTAGTGTTAATATAATCAGTTCCACTTGTCCATTTTGGAGACAATGATTGAGGATAGAAGTGGTGGGTAAGGTTTAAATTGTATACAATTAAGAATAAATAAATAAAATGTTTCCACCATACCTCCAAATCGAAACAAGGGGACTCGCTGAGGAAATTTATTATCATTTCCTCGCTCAAGTAACAAAACAAAGCACGGCGTTATGTTTCGCCACTCGTCTCGTAATGTATAAAAAGTAAATGGTGCATGGGGAACTAAGTGTCCTTAAACTGGGTTCCCCCCGCCTTCCATGCTACAGGCGGTATCTATGTACAGTGAACTAATAAAAATAACAAAGTAGCTCAAGGGATTAAACAGATTCTTAAATAAACCTAATAAACATCTCAGGGCCTGGTTTGAAATGCAATCGGCGTTAAACAAGGATGCGCCCTGTCAGCTTGGTTGTTCAGCTTGTATTTGGATAGCTGTCTCCAAGGAGTGAAACAAAGTGACATGGGGGTGAAAGTAGGTGACTTGAGTGTAATTGTGTTCATTGCATAATCAGGTGTAGGCATTAGTCACCACTCTGAAAGAAGGGTGTAAAAATAATGGTCTAATCCTGAATGCGAGTAAGACAAAGGTTCTGGTTTTTGAAAGAAATGAAGAAGTATAAATGGTAAGATGTTAGAAGAAGTGAATGGAGTGGTATATTTGGAAATTATGTTGAGTAGACATTGAAGATACGAGATGGATGTGGAAAGGCGTATTGCTGCCGGTAACAGCATAAACGGAACCTTAGCTGCATTGATGAGAGAGTCCGCACAGTTGCGCGTTTTCAGTATGCAGCGAATGCGAATGCAATGTTGGTAACACCCACGCTATTATGCGGCAGCGAGACGTGGGTATTACAGAAGAAGAATAAAAGAAATGCATATCTCTTGCCACCGTGAAGATGCGATCTCTTCATAGGATATGCGGACTCAGCTTAGCTGATCGAATCCACAATGAAGAGATACACTGAATTGCGGGTGCTAGTGAGGATGTCACGGTGAGAATAAAATTTAGTTTTAATCTTCCTTAAATTACTTATCACATAAAAAATTAAACTTTTTTGTTTTTATAAATATTCATTATCTTTACGTTGTATCCCCGAACGAGCAAGGGAAGCCAGTGTTAAGACACTTTCGTTCTCCTCTTTCCACTGAATTCTGAAAGTATTAAGTCTGGAACATGTTAAGTAGCGGAAATCAAAGCGGCGCTTTGTCTCGTTACAAGCGCGTAGAAATAAAATTATTAAATATTTAATTTCCTTGAGTGGCAATCGAACCCACCAACATGCTACGTTTACAGCCGCACGCTTGTGCCCCTGCGCCACAACTAACCTCATGTATCTAGGTCAATTAATAAACTTTTATTAGCATCTTTATTTAAAGAAGGTCATTATGGACGGTCAAAATAATTAGAACAGAAAACTTTTAATTTTTAACATAAGATTAGGTGAAGGTGTAATACTTTCATTTTGGGAAATTTTTGTATGAGTAATTATCATGAAATATATGATATATTATACTTTTATTTTATTTTTTTCAGCTTTATTGTATACCGCATATGGCAGGGTAGGCAAAGGGAACCAAAAATTCGGCCGTACATTATACAAAGGACAAACGACATTTGAAGCACTTTACCATAGTCCGTGGCCATAATAGGCTGAGGTTGCCTCAATTATTAAATATGATATAATATAGCCTTCCTCAATAAATAGACTGTCAAACAAAGAGAAATTTCCAATTCCAAGTACTTGTCTTAGATTAGCATGTTTAATTAAACAAACTCTTCAGCTTTATAATTATTGTTAGCATATGTAATAGTTATCAGTTGCATATATAAATACACTTTCTATTAAACATTTGTAAATCCATATAAAATATTATGTAAAGAGAAATTTATTATATTATTATTCATGTTCAATATATTATGATAATCATGTTTAACATTTTTTTTAGGTTAAAGCTGTAACTACATATAGTAGGGTAGACAGAGGGAACCTGGTGTTAAGACATTCAGTTCCTCACAAGCTGCCTGATTTTCTTGACATTATCAATTTAGTGGAACTTAATGCAGTGTCTTGTCTTGTTATTGCAGTGGAGAAATGAATATATGGTATGGTATTGCTCTTTGATTGTGGTGTTCTGAGTGTGCCAGTTGAGCACGGTAATTAATATAATCAGAAAATGAATCTAATGAATCTTGAGTGGGAATTGTAGTGTTTAATCATAAAATGCAGCATCACAATGGCCTCTAAGCAAATTTAAAACATAATATATGAAGAGAAACTCATTATTTTGTTACAACATTCATATTGAATATGTCATAATAGTACCATAATATTTATTGTTTACATATAATTACTCAATCAACTTTCTTTCTTGTGTTTTACATATCCGAAATATTATGTTGCATAACTGAATAATTTTAATCATCTTTTAACATTCAACGAAATAATTTCTAAATAATGACAGTGAAAAGTAATATTTTACCATTTGTTATATTATGCAATTTTTAATTTATCAATAGATATCTTTACACATGTCCTAAATTATATGAAATAAGAGAGAATATAACATCTTTTCTCCATTTTCCATTTTATTTTTATTTGAGATGTTGTGTGATATAATATAGACTTTAGCATACCTCTATAAATTGAATATTTTTGTTTACTTCGAAAAAAAAGGAAAAAATCGCTTAGATTTTCTATATAATTATACTATATACCTACCTACTTATTTTGATACATATTAGTATAGGAAATGCGAATATCCTATACCTAAGTAAATATTTTACCCTACAATGTAGTATGTAATTACAATATATATTATGATCTGGTATATTATTTTTACTTACCTTTCTAAGCAGGGGGTATTTTGCCACGCCTATGCGGAAAATCCAATGCAAGAAAACACTGAACACATTTTTAACACTATCACACAAAACTTATCTCGAAAAATATTTAGAGAACAGAAATATTAAGAAATAGTCTTGATATAAACGAAACTAAACTTCAGATTAATCAAATTTATACGCTAATAACTAAAATTTTATTAAATCTACGCACAAATACGTTAATTATAAATAAATTGTGTAAAATAAATATAAAAAAATATAATTTTTAACTGATTTTAGGTCGCGTTTATGTATAATAAGATTATTTACGTTAATTTTGTAATTTTGTTATTATTGACGATGTATTCTACTGGAGAGTCAACAACCGTTTGACAGCTACTGTGGACCTTGGATCATGGACGCGACGCCATGTTTAATTTGTGTTGCTAGTATAAATGTTTTAATTTCCCTAAATAGTAATGCTGCCATTCATATTACATTTCTTATTTCGAAATTAAAGGTTAATTTATTTATGGGTAAATAATTTTTGTTTCATTAGTCTACTTTTTATTTATAGTTCGATATATTTTTTATAATTAGGTAGTAGATCATTTTAATTTAGTCATGTGTAAAAAAAGTATTGAAGTGCCGAAAGATGTCTCTCTCTACAATTTTACTTGTAAACAATTGCTTGCGTTTGTTCCAGATGGCGCTTTGTATTTAAATTGAGTATTTAAAAAATGTAAGATAGGTCTTAAATCCGAAATATCTATCAATTAATCAAGCAGGAAAACAAATATATAGTTTTATTTTAATTAAAGTATTTTCTTTACTTAGTTGAGTAATCTACAAAATACTTATTCTTTAGAAAAAGTAAGGTGATAACAACAGGCCCACTTCCTCATACAATAAAAAACCAAGACTATTATATTAATTTAACGATTAAACGGGGTATTAAAACAACTTACGATATATTATATATTTATTTTATTTTTTAACACACTTACAATTTAAATAAATAAAACTAACTTTGACTAGAAGTGACTAGAATATGATATACATTTTTTTCGTAAATTATGATTTGTAATAAAATAAAATAATATATATTTTAATCCGGAGGAGAACCAGAGTTACCGACATAGCTCAAAGAATTTGTAAGCTGAAGTGGCAATGGGCGGGGCATATCTGTCGGAGAGCCGACGGCCGTTGGGGCAGACGGGTCTTAGAGTGGAGACCCCATACAAAACGTCCGGTGGGTCGACCCCCTGCTAGATGGACCGACGACCTAAAGAGAGTGGCAGGAACCGGATGGATTCGAAGAGCTGAAGATCGAGTGTGGTGGCGAGAATTGGGAAAGGCCTATATCCAACAGTGGATGTTTGACGGCTGTCGATGATGATGATGATGATATTTTAAGACTAGAATATTAACTATAGAAATGCAAAGATAATACTTGGAATGTGTAGAAGTTTTCATTTGGAATTAAAAAATAATAATATATAAAAGTTTAAGAAATAAATTAAAAAAATACCATCAACCATCCATGCAATCACGTAATTTATAGAATTTCCAACGCCATCAATTTCGAATATTTAGTATCTTGCTCCACACCGGGGAACCTAAAGCCTTTTTCGCCCAAATCTTGATAAGTTATTTTGGAGAGTTCCTGAAATCCAGCTTTCTTAGCTACAGCCTGAGATGCGGCTGCAGTAAACACAGTGGCTGTTATTTTAACATCAATCGCCTTGCATAATGGAATTCTAGAAGAAAAAATATATTTTAATCATTAAATTTAAATTAATCATCTGAAAACATAAATTGTAACAATCCGACTGTAACAACTGTATATTTTTTTACGTTAATTTTTGTGGTTCTAAATATAGATGTTATGTACTTCACTGCCCAGCTTCCCGCTGCAATCGGCATATAGCGGGGTATATAGAGAAAACTAGTGTTCCCCATGCACCGCACAATATTCAAGACATTGCTTGTTGATCGGCGAAACTCTAAATTGCACTGTCTTTATACCAGAGCAATCAAAACCAAAAAGCCCAATTCTTGAAAGAAAATTGAATCCGCCACCGCCGTGTTAACAGCCTGACAGTGTGTCGCTGAGCGACACGATAGCCTCAAGATATACTCAACGAAACAAAAAGTTTATTATGTAACGACTTTGCTGTAAATAGAGGATAAATATATCAAATTGTTCTAAAGAAAAAATATTTTAATTACAATGTTATTAGGTATATAGATTTAAATAAGATAATCTAAGTAAAATAAAATTATAGAAAAATTATATATATTTATTTATCAATTAAAATTACAAATAATACGAAATAAAAATAAAATATAATAAAACGTAATCAAAACGTATATCTATTTGTTTTATCAAGCTTATGCCGCTGTTTACAATCAACTTTGACAATTTTCTTTTCTGGTAACACATTTCTTTTTATGTGATAAATCGGCTGTACGGCAGCAAAATCTATTTCATTGTAATACAAGTGTTTATTTCTATCCGCCGGATTGGGATAATATGCTGCATTTAGAACTTCGTCTACTTCGTAAATTTTAACATCTATCGTATGCTGGAATAATGCTCCACTCAACAACATTCGCTGAATTACTCCGCAGCTCTTTTCACCAATAAAATTACCCCAAATGTTTAAAAAACGCAAATAATAATACTTTTTCACTGTATTTAATATGTCCAAAATACCGTCGTCGGTTATTTTATTGTTGCTAACATCTAGAGCGCGAATTTTTGAATATGGTAGCCCGAAGCTTAGAGCTCTTGCTCCTGTATCGGCTATACTATTGCCGGCTAAATTTATCAGAATCAGTCCAGGTTTTTCTTTAAGATAGTGTTCAAATAATTCGGCACCATAATCAGCGACTTTGTTAAAGCCCAGATCTAAGTAAAGTAAAGTTTTATTACGTTTCAATCCACGCACAATATACTCTACATCGTGGCCAACAAATTGGTTCTTCTGTAAGTGTAATTCGACTATTGTTTTATTATATATAAGCAAATTCTCAACGTGATAAGCGAGCCATTTACTTTCATAGGAATATCGATTAAACAATGGCACGATACGACTAAAATCTAGAACTTTTATAGTCTGGTTCAGATTTAATTGACCTAAAACAGCTGCTATTTTCGCAACACTTGTCAAAGTCTGTCCCGTTTCGCCTATATCCAAATACTCAACAGTTTTATTGTTTTCTAAGAATCTTGAAAGACACACGCCATAATCATCACCAAAATCATTGCCATTAACTCTGAGATACTTTAACTTAATAAACTCAGAATATTTTGCCAAATTATCTAAAGTGATTTTAGTTAAATTATTATTCATAACATTCAAATTAATCACACTCGATCTACCTTTAACAAGTATCTTTTTAAGTAGTTTAAAGAAGCCTGAATCAGTTATTTCATTGTAACTTAGATCTAATTTAGTTATTCTTTTAGGGTTTTCAGTTACATAGAGACATATAGCTCTAATGTCGTCATCGGTTATACGTTTACTATATCTTTCAAATATATCTCTGCCTCTCAATACTAAATTACAAGTGCCATCTGAGTTTCTTTCAGTGAATAGGTCGAGGCGTATTTTATTTATTTCAGTCTCATTTAAAAGTGGTGGTTTTCCAGTAATTTGTCGTAGTAACATCGCTTTGTCGCATATACATCTGTTTTTATTTTTCATGATGGTATTGCTTTAATTATTCTTTACAAGATTCTTTAGATGCTTGGTGGACTTCAACCAAAAATATATAATCTTTTATTATCTTATCAACTCTTTAGTTGAAAATTTATATATTGGTGTGCAACTTTATGTGCAATGTAAAATTTAGTTAAAAATAGTTTTTACAACATGAGAATTTTTACAAAAATCTTCAGATTTGATTACATCTCTTTATCGTAAAATTCTAAAAATATCTAGAGTTGCATCACAAAATCTGTTTTCAAATATTGCACATAGAAATTGAATTGTATCCCTTTTATTTATTAAAAACTTAAAAATGTCACTTTGAAATTGTCAATTTGTCTTTTTATAAGTAGTTTGTTACAAAGTTTAAAAGTTTAAGACCATTACAAACTTTTTTCAACTTTGAGTTATGTAATTAAGGAATAACACACTGCCGTAATATATTACTTTTGTAATATTGCGCCATTTTCATTTTTTTTTATTTATCACCATTTAATAAATAAGTACAAAAACATCAATATATATATATATAACATCTAAAAACCAAAAAAGTTGTAATTGTTTTAATTTACAGTAAAGTTAAATAGTAAAAAAAAAATAGATTGTTGCGATTCTTACATATTTAAAATGAAGCAGTATTAATCGCGTATATTTGGTTTAATATATTTTTGGATACACGATGTTTCGAACGTTTTGCAATATATTTAGTCCGTGGTCATCGGTAGACTGAGGTGGAATTTTCAAAAATATAAAGGATTAATAACGATTAATCCGGTAAGTTCATTTAAGTTAAGTTAGTTTCTTTTAAAGTAAATAAAATAATCTCAGACATAAAAAGAAATCTTTCTTCTAAATTGTAAATATAACAAATTTCTCGAGAAGAGATCGAATTCACAACCATCGCGTTTCTATTCCGATCTTATTCCATAAACCACAATTTTTATACACATAATTTCCTATAACAAATGATGATCCAAATATTAAACTCCTAACATTCTTGCGTTCCTCATTGTCGGGTCGAAGGAATGTCATTTATCGGTTTATCGGAATTTACGATATTCAGAGCCATTATGGAATTCTTAGTGACCCAGTGGTTCTGGATATTACGTGAGTGACTCGAAAATTGGATAAAAAGTGGAGAACGGAGTATAAAAATCCTTTAAATATTATAAACATTAAGATTGCCTCAAGTTAATATTGAGTACCTATCCATATCCATCACAAATAACACCACTACAGAGTAGCAAGTTCCCTTTCTCCAATCTTTTCTTTTTAGATAAAAAAAAAACAATCTATTTTCGTCGGTCGTGGCGCAGAGGCACAAAGTGTGACTATAAACGCGACTGGCTGTGGGTTTAATCCCTACTCAAGGAAATGAAATATTTATTTAAATTTATATTTCCATTTCTTCGCTTTGGTGTCGAGGAAAAGCGCGGTGCTGAGTTTCACTACTCAGCACGCAATGCCTCCAGAATTTGGCGAAAAGTGGGCAACGGAGAGTATTCACACTAATTTCCCTCTGCCTACCCTGCTATATGCGGGATACAGCGTGAAGCTGATCTATTTTTGCAATTAAATACTTACCTTGCAAGTAATATCTCCTTTCCAATACTACATCCACGCCATTTTGGATCGACGACCAAACCGTAAGCAGTTAGGTATTTGTCGACTTTGAACCTGCTATATATGTCTACACTACGTGAGACCAGGTCCACTGCACCGAAGAGTTTCGCCCAAATTTTGTCGTCTGTCTGTTTGAAAAAGGAGAGATTTTTATTAACTCTCTTATCTCGTTTTCATGGAAAACGGACAGTAAAGTATTATATTGCAGTTAAAATCCAGCCTCACAATTTTTTATGCAAAAATTACTTAATGGATTTAGATGAAACTTTACAATGATGTAGCTCATATATTACATGGGTATTACTATGTAATTGTACGACAAACAAATATTTCTCAAGTACATATCACTCGTGTTATGCGTAACTCCAATGCTATCTGCTACTCCGATCACCGCCTTGTTATTACCAAAATGAAGCTCCTTTTAAAGTGTCATCGCAGATCAGAAAAGGTTAAGACTAAGAGACTAGACACACAAAAATTACAGAGTCTAGAGATGCGTAAGATCTACGCTGAAGCAATCAGCAACGAGCTTAGAACATTTGATCATGAAAATGATGACTTCGTAGCTAATTGGCAAACGCTCACATCCAGCATAAGTATTGCCGCCTCGCAAACGCTTGGTTTCAAACCTGGTAGACACGAGGATTGGTTTGATGACAACGATGAAGTTTTGACCAAGGCCGTTCGTAAACATCGGTTGCTATTGCGTCGTTATCATGACAACCATCAGGTCGAACAAGTTAAACTTGGTGGTGCTGAACTGCGAAAACGCGTGCGAGAAGTAAAAGACAAGTGGTGGCAGGACAAGGCGGAACGCATGGAGTGGCTTGCCGACACTAAACAGTGGGGTTTATTCTATGATGAGATCCGAAAACTTACTGGAATAAGTACTCTTGCTAGAGTGCCTTTGAAATCTCTCGATGGCACACATTTCCTAGCTAACAAACATGACATACTTAAAAGATGGCGGGAGCATTTTAACACCTTGCTCAATATCGATCGAACTGCAGACATTGTATACATACATTCGATTAGATCGCTTCCCAAAGTCAATGAGCTTGACGAACCGTTATCTATGCGTGAGGTAGTTGTCGCCATTCAACAACAGCGAAATGGAAAAGCGGTAGGCATTGACGGTGTTCCTGGAGAGCTATTGAAATACGGAGGCCCTGAGCTGCACGAATTAATCTGGAAGTCCTTTAAACAAATGTGGGAGGAAGAGCGTGTACCTGATACTTTCTGTGTGTCGCGTATTTGTCCTCTTTTTAAGAATAAAGGCAACAGATCGGACTGCAATTCATATAGAGGAATCTCGTTGCTGGCTTCCCCTGGTAAAATTTTTGCACGAATATTACTTAACCGTTTATTGCCTTTGTCTGAAGACATATTGTCTGAAACCCAATACGGCTTCCGACCAAACCGAGGTACTTGCGAAGCTATTTTCTCAGTGCGACAACTACAAGAAAAGAGTCGAGAACAGGGTCAGCCATTATACCTGTGTTTTGTAGATTTAGAGAAAGCTTTTGATAGCGTACCTCGCGAAGCTCTATGGTTGGTACTAGCGAAACTTGGATGCACTGATAAGTTTGTGAGAATAGTCCGTCTCCTGCATGATGACATGCGATGCTGTGTCAGGGCACAGAGTGAAGATTCCGAGTTCTTTTCTGTAAGCTGTGGCGTGAAGCAGGGTTGCGTGCTTGCACCAACTCTGTTTGCAATGTACTTTGCAGTTGTATTTCGGGATGCCTTGCAAACTTTATCTGAAGGAGTTCGTATTCGCTATCGTAGTGATGGCGGTGGTATTTTTAACATAGCTAGACTTAAAGCTCGCACCAAAGTATCTTATACGACAATCATCGAAATAGTGTATGCAGACGACTTATGTTTTGTAGCGGAATCCCCAATGGGTCTACAAAGGCTTATAACAGCTCTTGCTGAGTCGTCCCACAAATTTGGCCTCAAGATCAGTGTGAAGAAAACTGAAGTGATGGCATTCGATACACTGAATAGAGGCCCATTTCAAATGAGACTCGGTGATGACCAACTAAAGCAGGTAGATCATATTAAGTATCTAGGTAGCACCCTTACGTCTAAGTGCCTCCTCGATAGCGAAATAAACAGAAGAATTGGAGCAGCAGCTGCTGCGTTTGGCAGACTTCGCATCAAGATGTTCCGGTCGCATGATATTAGGCTTCCTACGAAAGTAGCCGTATACAGAGCTGTCGTACTGCCATCACTTTTATACGCCTCTGAAACATGGCCTCTCTACCGCAAACATATCGCTGCATTGGAGAGATTTCATCTTAAATGCCTACGCGAAATAATGAATATTCACTGGTGGCATCGCGTTCGGAACACGGAAGTTTTATTACGTGCTAAGGTCGATGGAATGGAAGCTTACCTAATGAGGGGTCAGTTGCGTTGGGCTGGCCATATCTCCCGGATGTCTGACCAAAGAGTCGCGAAACGTATCTTTTATTCCGAACTCCAAACTGGCAAGCGAAAGCGGGGCGGTCAGCTGCTGCGTTACAAAGATGTTCTTAAGCGCCACATGAGGAGATGTGACCTGGATCCAAATAAATGGGAGACTTTGGCTGCGGATCGGCAACACTGGAGACGCACTGTTGGATTTAAGGTTTCAGAGTTTGAGAAGAAGCGAAGAGACGAGCTCAATTTTAAACGCGATGAGCTCAAGGCCCGCACACCTGAGGTGATCTATTATAACTATGTCGGGGGAGTGCTGACATGCAGCATATGTGGCCGCAATTTTTCGGCAAAGATCGGCTATGTCAGTCACCTAAGAGCACACCAGCGAAGCTCTTGTTAGTCGGACGTCAGTCGCCGTGGCCGAAAACGGTCAGGATATATATATATATATATATATATATATACTATATATGTAAATAGTTCGTATAATTTGGTTATAATTTAACAATAATTTTAAGCGATCAAACCCCTGTTGGGTCTCTAGTTAGATCATAAAACATAAAATAAAATTTAAATTTATTTAAATAAAATTTAAAATTATTAAACCACCAACATGAAAAAGGGTATGTAATATTTGAAACCGCGCCTCTTTGGAAACCGTCCAAGCTTTTCTTCTTATTATTACTTCTTATTATTCTTATTATAAATAAAAAAAAACCTTTTTATACGCTTGTTACAACTTATTTATGTTGTTAACATTTCTGTACGGAGATTTTTACAAACTTCCGCTACCCAAAGATAATTATTTAGAATTATTGTCTGGAGAGAATACTACCCGTATCCCGCACACAGCAGGGTAGGCAGAGGGAACCTAGTGTTAAGACACTCTGTTTCCCACTTTCTGCCGAATTCTGGAGGCATTGCGTGTTGAGTGGCAGAACTTAACGCCGCGCTTTGCCTCGACACCAGAGCAAAGAAATGGAAATATACATGTAAGTAAATATTTTATCTCCTCCAGTAGGGATCGAATCCACAACCAGTCGATTTACAGTCACATTTTGTGACTGGCCTCAACTTCTTTTTAATTTGTTTTTAATATATTGAAAGTGTAATTCCACATTAGTACTCCTGTATTTTTCTTTCTTAAGTGTGGAATAACACTTTAAAAATGTTAAAAAATATGAAAAAGGGTTTCGATTAAAAAAACGGGAGCATAGTGCCACAGCAGGCCGCAGTCAGACTGAAGTCAGACGGGCCAAACTTTGTAGCAACCTTTCGTGTAGGGTGTTAAAAATTATGAAAATTTATTACTTTATAACGTGGTCCCAAAATATGAACAAAGGCGTCGACACGTCCCAAGCTACTGTAGCTATGTAATGTGCATATCTTTAGGCGTGTCTAGAGATATTTTACAGATACACTTCCAATGGTTTACATGGTTTAATGACAATGTGATACAACATTTCAATATATATTTGTGTGTTTAATTTATGTGTTTTATTGTTTAATATTTCATTGTTTATCCAAATGTAATTAAGAAAAGTTTCAAACTTTCTTGATTTTAGCTTTTTTTTACATATTTTCAGTCATATTTTGTATGTAACGATTGTATAATGAGGACTAAACTATACTATAAAATGGGCACAGACCACCTGGTCTCCCTATACCCATCCACGCCTCTGTGCATATGCTTCATTTACATTTAAAAATACGGACTTACCTTACTTACAGTACGATCTCGGAGTCATGCCCATCCTGAAGTCAATCATAGATAACCGCGCAAATTTGATTGACGGGTTTTTCTTTATTTTAATGTTTTTTTACGAGCGCGCGTGAACAAAGCACAAACGTTTTTTAAACATTTTTAAAGTGTTATTCCACACTTAGGAAAGAAAAATGCTTATATACGTTTTCTAAATAAGTAAAGCACAAACGGTCAGAAAGCGTAGCTTCAGGGCGGCCACGATTCGTCGAACAATCTGTACTTACCTTAAACTCCTCTTCCTTATCCTCCTTACTGGCCACTGTCAGTACATTAACACCGATTATGTCAGTCGGTCCGTCATTGTCTTCTACACATACGACTGACAGTTTGTCCTTTATGGTGTCACGCCAGAGCTTCTCCAGCTGTAGTTGAGCGTTTGGATGTTTGTGGATTTCTATTGAATAATGTTCTTTGATATATGTATTAGTTATTCTATTCCTATTCTTAGATATATGATCGTCGTGGTGTAAACGTGACGATTATGAAGTCGATTCCCATTCAGGGATATTTTTCATTTCTCACTCAATGTCAAGAAAATTGGTCGGTGCGTGAGGAACGGGGTGTCTTATCATTAAGTTTCGTCTGCTTGAATAAGCAGGAGTGGATTGCTATATGCAGCACACACTATGAAGTTAAAAAAATATGCACATTCTTTACCTATGTACTTGCAAGGTGGTTCATCAGCCATGAAATACTTGGTTAATAACTGAACTGCAGGTTCCACTTGATCCTCAGTCAGATCCTGGACTCTCAGCTTCATTCCTTTTGTGGTAAATCTGTGCCAGATTGTAGGCATTGGTAAATTTGCTGGACGCGTGAAGACCATCTGATGAAGTTTAGTTATCTCTATATATAATAAGACAGTAAAAATATTTTGTCTGTACATTTAGTAATTTTGACTGAAATGGATAGAGGGACACTTAAAAAGACTAATAGAAAGCAAAAAGATTTTTTTTGAATTTCTTGTCTGTCTGTCTGTCTGTCTGTCTGTCTGTCTGTCTGTCTGTCGACATATTGTTGTCCGCATTTTTCTCTGAAACTACTGAACCGATTTACTTGAAAATTTCACCAATTGCTTTGTTTTAACTCAATTTAGGTTCTAAAGTTTGGTTCATCAAAATCGGTTCATTAAAAAAAAAGTTATCGTCATTTGAATGAACTCAAGGCATTAGCTTGCCAGCGAATGTTATATAGAAATCGCCCTGGTATGACCCTGGCTAAAGAATGACGTTCGAAACGTCTGGGTTATATGATTGTTGATAAAAATATATATTTTTGAAGCACTATTATATAATATGTTATACAATAAAGTAAACAAAATTGAATTGTTAGTGGAGATTACCTTCATTAATCATAACAGTTAAGTTTAAGTCGTAATTAATTCAACACAGAGATAAAGAACGATCTTGAAAGAAATATCAAGTAAATACAAAGATATTTTGGTTGGTTCGTTCATATAATATATGTAACTAATTTAAAAACTGTACAGGAGTTAATATGCAATTAATACAGTTATTTTACAAAGAATATTATGAATCCTACAACCTAAATTAAATTATTCACTGACATCAGCACATTTAACAGAGTTTTAGAATTATGATGAGACGTATATTATATAGGTAAAAAGAACATAAAGTTACAAAAATATATACGTGTAATACATAATTAGCTTTATGTATATTTTATAAATATCAAATATCAACAATGGTCGTATTTTTTTTTTTAAAACAATCAAAAATTCTTTGACGATAATGTCGTAAAAAAAAATCATATTAGAAGTCATTATAGTTGTCAATCGATTGTGCTTATTAAATCATTAATCATGTATTTTAAGCGGGCGAAGCCGTGGGCGAGCCGCTAGTCTCTATATATAATAAGACAGTAAAAATATTTTGTCTGTACATTTAGTAATTTTGGCTGAAATGGATAGAGGGACACTTAAAAAGACTAATAGAAAGCAAAAAGATTTTTTTTGAATTTCTTGTCTGTCTGTCTGTCTGTCTGTCTGTCTGTCGATATATTGTTGTCCGCATTTTTCTCTGAAAGTACTGAACCGATTTACTTGAAAATTTCACCAATTGCTTTGTTTTAACTCAATTTAGGTTCTAAAGTTTGGTTCATCAAAATCGGTTCATTAAAAAAAAAGTTATCGTCATTTGAATGAACTCAAGGCATTAGCTTGCCAGCGAATGTTATATAGAAATCGCGCTGGTATGACCCTGGCTAAAGAATGACATTCGAAACGTCTTGATTATATGAATGTTGATAAAAATATATATTTTTGAAGCACTATTATACAATATTTTATACAATAAAGTAAACAAGGCCAGTCGTGGCGCAGCGGCAAGAAGTGTGACTGTAAAACCAACTGGTTGTGGGTTCGATCCCCACTCGAGGAGATGAAATATTAACTTAAATTTATATTTCCATTTCTTCGTTCTGGTGGCGAGGTTAAGCGCGGCGTTGAGTTCTGCCACTCAACAAGCAATGCCTCCAGAATTCGGCAGAAAGTGGGGAACGGAGTGTCTTAACACTAGGTTCCCTCTGCCTACCCTGCTATGTGCGGGATACAGCGTGAAGCTGATTTATTTATTTTAAGTAAACAAAATTGAATTGTTAGTAGAGATTACCTTCATAAATAGTAACAGTAAAGTTTAAATCGTAATTAATTCAACACAGAGATAAAGAACGATTTGATCTTCAAAGAAATATCAAGTAAATACATAGATTTTTTGGTTCGTTCGTTCGTTTGAAATAAATCTATATAAAAAAAATGCCTAAAAACAACCTTTCTACGTGTACTCTGTAATAACTACATATTTACCAATTATTCATTTATCTAATAATATGCAAACAGGAGTTAATATGCAAACATTACAGTTATTTTACAAAGAATATTATGAATCCTTAACCAAATTAATAATTTTACATTTAAGACTGTTTCTGAAGCAGTACAATTATTAAGTGACATCAGCACATTTAACAGAGCTTTAAAAATCATAATATAGGTAAAAAGAACGTAATGTTACAAAAATATATATATATATATATATATATATATATATATATATATGTATATATATATATATATATATATATATATATATATATATATATATATATAATAAATAATTAGCTTTATGTATATTTAATGAATATCAAATATCGACATTGGTCATATTTTTTAGTTCGAAACAATCAAAAATTCTTACAGAAGTTACGATAATGTCGTAAAAAAATCATAATAGAAAATTACAGATTAAAGTAACAAAAAATCATATTAGAAGTCATTATAGTTGTCTTTATATTATATATGTTGTTGTATGTTGTCTTTATATTTGTATGTCATTCTATTATAGGGTGTGAGGCCAGTCGTGGCGCAGCGGCACGAGGTGTGACTGCAAAACCGACTGGTTGTGGGTTCGATCCCCACTCGAGGAGATGAAATATTTACTTAAATTTATATTTCCATTTCTTCGCTCTGATGTCGAGGTTAAGCGCGGCGTTGAGTTCTGCCACTCAACTGATTTATTTCAGCTGATTTATTTATTTATTTTATTTTATTATAGTTGTCAATCAATTCTGCTTAAATCAATAATCATGTATTTTAAGCGGGCGAAGCCGTGGGCGGGCCGCTAGTTTTTAATAAGGTCATCTAAGATAGTTGTTCTTAATAATGTTAGAAACTACTGGTTTAATTTATAAAATTATTATTGGTATTGTCTTTTTTTGCTTTAGGTACATATAACAGGATAGGCCAATAGAACATTATTCAAAACCGCACTGAATGTATTTAGGTAATAATTCATTCTGCCGAGTAGGAATCGAACACATAACTGTCGGTTTTACGTTTACAATACTATACTGCGGCCGGCGAACCCACAACGGCGTCATCTAATATAGTATTGTATATAAGCTTACGCCAAACAAGTAAGTATATTGGATTCCCTTTAATCGTTTTAATCATATTGAAAGCTCTCCAAAGGCGCTCATTTACTCAGAAGATTGAATTTCAGTTAATACGTCTTCTGAGTTCATATATAATTTGGTGGGTTTTATAATTTCTCACAATTTATTTCCAAGAGTGGGAATCGAACTTACAACTGTCTCGATTACAGAAGCACATGGTTTAGCTATCACGACTAGATGAAAGAAAAACACAATCTTAGGAAAAATAAGCAGAATGTCTGGGTTTGAACCCACTATATTTCAAACAGTATTAGATATGACTCCACTATGCCAAGATGCTTTATAATTACTAATTAAGAAACGGCGCCCTCGTGGCGGAGTTAGTTAAGTAAAATCAAGGGTCTGGTTACATGGAAACATTGTTTTATGTAATATAATTTAATTGAATAGTTAGTTTTAAAAGATGAGAACGAAGAGTTTAATCACTTTCTTTTTATATCTATAGAGAAGTTAGAACTTTACGAATGGAAAAAATATGAAGTATTTGAGGTTATTCGTAGCTCAACGGTGTTTGAATATAAATTTCGATGGTTGTGGATTCGATTTCCATTTGGGGGTATTGCCTCACTCTGGTAACAAGAACTGTCGGAGCCCAAAATTCAACAAGCAATGTCTTGAAATTTGTACGGTACGTGGAAAGTGTCTTAATACTACCCTCCTATATGTTTGATAGCAGAACTGCCTTCCGAACCGGTGGTAGCTTTTTATTTTTTGTTATATGTTCATTCGACGATTCAAAAGTGCTTATAAAAGTTTATTTGAATAAAGAATATTTTGAATTTGAATTTGAATTTGATATACCGTAAAGCTAAAAGAAAGTGAAAAAAAAAGTAATTTAAGTAAACTTAAAGTAAACGATCCTTGAAATAACATTTCTTTTAACTTTAGTGTAATAAATAGTATAATAAATATAAAGAAAACAATACCTTTAATAGAAAATTTAGGCGTTCTCACTAGCCCTTGTAATTGAAGGAGGGTGAGTGGACACCGCGGCTGCTACCCCGATACTGAGATAGGGGGTGTCTTGAGATACATCCTTAGATGAGGGCACACTGAGATGTTTTATAAGAAAATAAATATATACATATTTGCTCAATTTTTTTTATTATATTTTCTTATCAGCTTTACACTGTATCCCGCACATAGCAGGCAGACAGAGGAAAACTAGTGTTAAGACACTCTGTTCCCGACTTTCCGCCGAGTTCTAGAGGCATTGCGTGTTTAGTGATTTGCTCAAACTTAAATATATAAAACTCCTTACTCTCTCTGTTTCTCTTTTCAAGCATGATGCCCAGATCTGACAAGTTACAATACAATATCTTACATATCATAATAAATAATAATTAAATTTATATGCTAAGTATACTTTTTGTAAGGGTTATGTCAGGCGGGTATTGTTATAACTCAGGTCTTGTATAAGGTTATTTAGAGAAGCTCGTCCCCAATGCGCCACTATTGGTGCATTATTAATCCGCATGCATTAGTAGTGGTGCGTTATCAAGTGCACTAAATTGAATGTATGTATAATATAATATAAATAGAATATAGAATATAAACAAAATATTAAAGATGGCCGCGGGTGTAGTGTTAGGACTCTGCTCCCGAACACCTCTTGAACGTCACCACGAATCTTCGAAACATTGCGTGTTGAATGGCCAAACACAACGCCCAGCTTTGCGAAAACACATTAAATCAGCTTCACGCTGTATCCCGCACACAGCAGGGTAGGCAGAGGGAACTTAATGTTAAGACACTCCGTTTCTCACTTTCCGCCAAGTTCTAGAGGCATTGCATGTTGAGTGGCGGAACTCAACGCCGCGCTTTGCCTCGACACCAGAGCGAAGAAATGAAAATATAAATGTAATTAAATAACACATAATTTATATTTTTAAGCGCCCCTGTGAAGATCGAATTTATCGATGTATAGCCATTGTGTACAGTCAATCGTTGTCACCTGGTTTTAAATCTATATAATATTGTAAATGTGTCTTTTATCTTAAAAAGGACCAATTTTACTTTTACGTACACAATAAAGATGAGTAAACATTCTTTATCTCTTTCTCTTTTTACCAAAAATGGTAAATAAAGAAATAAGCAATTATATTTAAAAATATATATTAAAATTTGCCTCGGTACATCCTCAACTTACAATGACACCTCAATAAGCTAATCTCGACCGCTAAACGGAATTTTAATCAGATTTACACAATACGATATATCGTGATCGAAGCGTTATCGTAAGATATTTTATGTTTTCAATTTTCATTAAACAATAGTAAGAAAATTAAATCAAATCAGCTTCACTCTGTATCCCCAATACAGCAGGATAGGCAGAGGGAACCTACTGTTAAGACACTCTGTTTTCCATTTTCCAGCGGAGCTGACGGAGCTCGACGCCGAGCTTTTGCCTTGGTGCCAGAGCGAAGAAAAAATGAGAATTAATAATTCATTCCCTTAAGAGGGGATCGAACCCACAACCGTCACGTTACAATCTCAAACTTGTGCCTCTGCGCCTTGACCGCCTCTAAAGGCCCCTTTTTAAAAGGTCTTTCTTGTTAAAAAGAATATTTTACTTTAAAAATATTTGTTTTAAAAATATTTTATTATTATGTAACTCAGACTTATAATTATGTAACTCAGTAAGCATAAAAATCATATAATCATGAAAAATTGATTTCGACCCACTCATAACAATTGTATCATCGTTAAACTTGTTTATTATACGTAGCTTAGATGACAATATGTTAAAATCAAGCTAAAATTTTCCTTAAAATCAAGCTAAGTTAATTTAAAATAACTTTTGAATGCCGACTTTCGTTTTTATTTAATTTTAAATAATTAGGAAATTCAGACAATATTATCTCTTAGGTATATAGCAGGGTAAGTAGAGGGAATCTAGTGGTACGACGCTCCAGTCACCACGCACACAACATTACGCTAAATTTACAAGACATTTCGTGTCGAGTGGCGGAACTCAACGCGTTGCTTTGTCTGGTTACCAGAACTGGAAAATGAAAATAATTCATTCTCCGAGTGGAAATCGAACCCGTCGCGTTTATAGTCACACGATGGGCCACTGAAACACGACGGCCACAACTATTCACATAAATAAAATTATAAACAAATTTCTTAATAATTCTTTCCTTTGTTAATCTGTCCGGAACTTTCTTACGAAGGTGAGCGTGATGCGTTGTTTCACGTGGATTTCAAAATATAGGGCGAATCAACCTAATATGGATTTTCTCATATTTATGTATTATGCTGATCCAAAAAAGATAAGGGTAGCCAATGACAGTTACAAACGGCAATCTCTGAAAAAGGCCTTTACTTGAAAGCGGGTTCTAAACTAAAGATATGTATAGAATAAATTCAAATTTAAAAAAGAACATTAATTGTATTGTGTACTCTTTTTTTATAGAAATTGCAACTTGTACTGGTATTCGGAAATAAAATACTTTCATATTTTGCATATAGTTTGCATAAGTATAGCTCTTGCGCCACAACTGACCTTAAAAACAATGAATGCATTTTTAAATTATGATTGAGGCCAGTCCTGGCGCAGTGGCACAAAGTCTTACTGTAAACGATTGGTTGTGGTGTGATGAAATATTTACTTAAATTTATATTTCCATTTCTTCGCTCTGGTGTCGAGGCAAAGCGCGGCGTTGAATTCTGCCACTCAACACACAATGCCTCCAGAATCCGGCAGAAAGTGGGGAACGGAGTGTCTTAACACTATATTCCCTCTGCCTACCCTGCTGTGTGCGGGATACAGCGTGAAGCTGATTTTTTTTAAATTATGATATACATATGTGACAGGAGGCGACTCTCGTTATCATCAATATTGTCAGAAAAAAAAATCTTCTTACAGTGGTCGTCGCAAGTGAAAAGTTCGCAAATGCAATCATAGATTTCTATATGGGTAGATATTCACAATCTTTATAAAATTTATAAAACGCATATAAAACGCATATGACATATTTGACATGTTATAAACTTATTTTAACTAATAACAGAAGATAAAGACAATAGTTTACCCCACTACCCTGCTTCTTAACGTATTTCGTCTTTGGCACTTATCCATATTGGCGCCACTCCAATCGTGGCTTTCCCAACGGCATCACAGTTTCAATACAATCACAGGAAAAGAAACACGTTTTCTTTTTAAATAAATAAAAAATAAGCCTAATAAGTAACACTTTATTTAAACAAAAATATTTATTGTTAATTAAATATTATATCATCGTCATTTGTCAAAAAAACGCGGCAAAACGCTTAGAGGCAAAGACGTTGTGCTGTTTGTCCTAGTGCGTGGAATTCGGATACATCGATACAGGTGAGTAATTTGGCTGTCTTTTATTTTATTATATAATGTAACTATTTGTTTGGTAAAAATATAACATATTTCTGCAAAAAGTCGTTTATTTAAATAATATTTTGATTTTAATTTATATGTTTAAACATTTTACTATATTAGTCACAAGCAAACAATTTTGCTGTGATATTCAATAAAATTTATTTATATTACTTATGTTTGATATAATATTATTGAAGCGCAATTCATAAATTATTATTGTACACAAAATATTCCACAAAACATATTTCATTTCCTATTAGGGAATCTTTTTTTCTTATATTATGTTCATAATCATAATGTCCATTATTATCATGTTAGGTCACAGCTGTGTTTAATAATTTCCAAGGAAAAAGTATTATTTTTTATTTCATTAAGCTCTAGTATTAAAATCTTTAAATATAGTAACACAGGAACTTCAGTAGAGTATTCGAATAATATCCGCTTTCGATCTCCACTTTCCGCCAAATTCTTAACCTTAAGGCATTGAGTCAGAACGATGAAATGAAAATATTAAATATTTCATTTCCTTGAGTGGGAAATAAACCCCCACCCTGTGACGTTTACAGTTGCACATTTGTGCCCCTGCCCCAAGGCTGACCTCTTTTACCAATGTTCTAAATTATAGAGTCTCTAAGAGTAATTGTAATTAAAAAAAATTAACATCAGAGAATTTAGAGACACCTAAGTGTAGATCGATCTTTAAACCTTATAAATATATAATTTTGTATGATTGTTATAAAATGTTCATCAGGCAAAGGGATAATCTAGCTACGTTAATCTTTAAAATGACATATTAGGTTTTAATAACCATCTTAATAAGATTAGAAACAATACCCTTCTACAGTCTACACTTTATTAAATCATATTTTTTAAGATTTAACTCTAGAATTAAATATGTGGAAAAAATAATTTGTTTGCAAAACGCGTTTTTAACCAAAATTTTCATTCATACAAGAATTAAGACGTAGGCGGTACAGCTACAGACACATCGACTGCGCACTTCAGTTTATAAACAGACACCTACGCGTGATTTTATGCACCGTAACAAATTAAAAAAAAACAAATTGATTATTATTTTATTTGTTTAGTCTTTTGTAAGATTTCTTTTTTTGTTTTTATTCTCTATTTCTATATTCTATTCTCTATTTTTTTCATTCAACTTTTCAAGCTATTTAGCAAAATGAAACTCTCCCTTTGAGGCCAGTCGTGGCGTAGCAGAACAAGCTTGTGACTATAAACGCGACAGGTTGTGGATTCGATTTCCACTCAAAAAAATGAAAAATAATTTCGTCGCCTCGCTATGGTAACGAGGCAAAGCGCGGCGTTGATTTGCCACGCGTAATGCCTTGAGATTCGACGGAAAATGGGGTACGGAAGCGTCTAAATCAGAACGAAGTGTCTTTACTCTAAGTTAATAGGCTTCTTTTTCTTAACCTGCTAGATGCAGGGTACAGCATGATGCTAAAAAGACCTATATATTCCGGTGCTAATTTTCGTCGATTCTTCGCTCTCCGTTATGTATCGCTTAAAGATGTTCGTCTTTTCCTTTGAAATAAAAATTCTCAAACGAAATTCTCTTTCTTATTCTTCTTCTTAGCCGTACACTACCGTCGGAGTGGCCGTGTATTTCAATTTAAAATCGAGATTGCAAGATTTTTCCATCTGTTCCTATCTGGAGCATTCCGTGTGCAGTCGTTAATAGAACAGCCAGTGCAGGACTTTATTAAGTTTGTCCACCTCGTCGGCAATCAGCCGCTACAGCGCTGATAATTCTCATTTAAATTAGATTTAATCTATAAAACTTTATTGCGTTTTAAGTCGACCTAAAAATCTAAATCGCATAAAATGTAACGCGTTTAGTGTCAAGGTTCCGGTCAATAGCCGCGCTATTTTTGGAGTCCATTTTGTTGTGGCGGCCATCTTGTGTGCGTAGTTGTTTTATCAACGATATTTTGAATTTTATTTTTAAAATTATTATTTTATTAAGTACTTCAAGAAATATAATGTATTTTAAAGCTTTTGATTTTTTATTGTAGCTTAGTATGATGGCAGTTTCTTAATTTGAACACTGATTGTGATACAATGATGCACGTTTGTTTTTTGGGTATTATTTTTTGTTATCAAATTTCAGATTTCGAGCTTTACGTAAATCATTTCAACAAAGTTAATCGTATCATCGTAGTTAGTGGTGATCAATTATGTAAAAAAATATAAAAAAATCAAGAGGGAACCTAGTGTTAAGACACTCCGTTCTTTCTGCCGCGTAAAAGGTGGACCCTCTGCCCGTTTTTTACACTTCGTCTTCCACCTTAATGTAAGAAGAAACTGTAATAAAATCATTCCTAGAGGATAAATAGATCCCACAACTATTACTTTCATCCTATAATCATGTAGACTATTCATATGGACCTAAGGTATACTTAACCACCCCGGAATATATTTGTATAGTGTTCAAAATTAGCAGCAATAAATCGGTCATCGATTTATATAAAGACACGTTAAATTCAAACTATATTTTATGTATAAATATAATAAGAAGGCGGTTGCCATAGCAACCTGTCACGTTTAATAATAAACATGCATACAGTGGTGGTGAAGAAACGTCATTTTTGTTTTCTGTGAGAAGCATGTTTTTGCTAATAATTAATATATAAGAATATTGAGGTCATCGTGACATCGTGGCAATGAAATAGTGTCTGACAGTAAACATGCCAGTTGTGGAATCGATACGAAAAATTAAATTAAATTAAAAAATTAAATTAGCTTCACTCTATATCCCGCACACAGCAGGGTAGGCAGAGGGAACCTAGTGTTAAGACACTCTGTTCCCCACTTTCTGCCGAATTCTGGAGGCATTGCGTGTTGAGTGGCAGAACTCAACGCCGCGCTTAGCCTTGACACCAGAGCGAAGAAAATGGAAATATAAATTTAAGTAAATATTTCATTTCCTCGAGTGGGGATCGAACCCACAACCGTCGCGTTACAGTCACACCCTTGTGCCACTGGGCCACGACGGCCTCAATCGATACGAACTCACTGCTATATACGGGATACAGCGTGAACCTTGTACTTAGTAAAAAAAAAATAGTAGGAAAGTCCATTATTATGTATAATCGAATATCTTACAATATTTTGATCCGAATTTCTGGCCAAATACAACAAAACAAATAAAACACTTACATTTAGTTCGAGAATTAACAAAGATCATTAAAATTAATTTTAAGAAACATAAATAATTCATTTTTTTATTATTTTGGCACTTTTGTGTATTGTAAAAGCATTCATTAAAAGCCCTAAATTTTGTCCAAAATCCTTATTTTTTTTAGTTTCATGTGGCCTGGTAGGCAGTGGGAATCTCGAGTTAAGACACAGTAATCGGGTAACTGCGTGTCCCACTTTCCACACAATCCTCGTGACTTTACGTGCAGAGTCGTGGAACTCAACGCCGCAGACAATATTATATTAGAAAAATAACAAAGATAGAACAAAGGTTCTCCAATAAATGATACGCACATACGAGTACATACAAAAAACAAAAACAAAAAGCACTTGTAAACATACCCACGTGGCGCGTTCTTACTAAAATAGCAAGTCAAGGTTATTGGCCGGTGACCACCAGTGACCAGGATAACATGGTACACCAAGTAAACGAGGGTGCTTGGGAGTCTATACCTTTGTTATTAGTTGGAGACAGTCCAATGATCAAAGGAAAATTGTCATATTGGGTTTTTTGTACTTTAGACTGTTCTAGGAAAATATTGTTTAATCTTTTTTGGACAGGTGTTAATTTGGCGAAACTTCGATAGGTATGTGATGTAAGAATTGTTATGTATTTTACATATAGACCACGGGAAGAGCTTTGCTCGTACAAAGACAAGGAAAAAATGTTATATATTTATTTTTAATTGACCACAAAGAGAACTTAATTCCTCTTACCCTTTAACTTCCTAAATTCAAGTAACTAATTTCCAACTTTCCAAACTTAAGGAAACATTTTCTCGTAAATATACAATTTCCTATTGATGAAAAATAATCTGTTGTTTTTGTTCAGCTTCAGATTGTATACCGCGTTTAGCAGGGTAGGCAGAGAGAACATAAGAAAAGACACTGCTTCTCTTACTTACCGAATTTTTGAGACATTGCGTGTTGAATAGCGGAACTCACGCCGCGCTTTGCCTTGTTATTAGAGCAAAAAAAGGAAAACATCAAATAATAATAATTCATTTCCACAAGTAAAATTTGCGCCACGACGGCTTTATTAATCTATTCTTGATTTTTAATTTTTGTCTGGAGCTGGTGAACAAAGCGAAAAAGAATTAAAGCTCTATAATACATAGTTAAATAGAAATACTAAAATAGAAATGCTGTAATATTAATTACATATAAGTGCGTACCCGCTATATCTTTTTTAACCAGTGATGTCAGTTGTCACGCAGTTTGGCTTCTCGTGTTGGATAATGGCCACTTTTGTTTGTTGATTTGTTTTTAAATTCATCTTTCATCGCTTAGGGGAGTCGCAGTATAAACAGACAAGTAATAAACATCCTTATAAGGTTATATATTACATTATTTTTTTTGCTTGCGTCATTGATAAGATACCAGAAAAATATAATAAGAAAAACCGATTACAAATCCATATTCATATGCGCTAACTTAAAACAAAAAATAAAATATTGAAAATAATATTTTAATTACTTCAAATTAAAGGAAATTTTTAAAATATTCAAATAAATTATTGATTTTTTTTCAGCTTCACGCTATATCCCGCACGCAGCAGGGTAGGTAGGCGGAACCATTAAGACACTTCGTTCTCCACTTTTCACCGAATTCTGGATGCACTGAGTGGCGGAACTCAACGCCCCGCGTTGCCTCGACACCAGAGCGAAGAAATGGAAATATGAATGGGGATCGAACCCACAACCAGTTGCGTTTACAGTCATAGTTTGCGACCCTGTGCCACGACCAGTCTCATTACTTATACCATTGATACTTATACAATATTTAAAATCCGTTACTTCTGGTGTCAGTACCAACTTGAATATATAGCTTTTATTTGTTTATTGTATTTTTTTTTGTATATTTTTATTTTTTGGCCGTAGTACGGATTTTTAAAATATAAAGTTTCTAAATAGTAAGTAGGCATATAACTGTCAATCATTTAATTTTTTAGCAAGGTCTAGTGTCCCCCACACTCACTTATCAACCACACATTTGAGTAATTTCATGTTTCTAAATCCAATAATTTCCTCTGAGCGTAAATATAAGAAAAATGCATTACATAAGAATGCAAATAGTTTATCATCCTCATGTTAACCAGCACGTGAACTCTGAATCAAAGTCAATACATATTTTTGGCAGTGATACCGCCACCGCTGCGCGTGCGCACCCACATTAAACAAACATAAGATTATGTATATATGTAGGTAATCAAGGTTTATGTTCACGTTTTAGAAATTGTTTTAAAATAATACGTACTATCGAGGTTTTAGCCTGCAATTTCGTTTGCGTGAATTACAACACGTAAAATCTTGATGTTTCCTATTTCCGTAGAAATTACATAGACCCCTGCCCTTCTCCCTCCTCCTTTCGTTCCTTCTCCTCCTTTGTTAAATTAGTCCAAAACAGCTAATTTGTCACAGCTTCAAGTTCTCATATTTAAACTAAGAAATTAATTCTAGTTACAATACAAAACATTTCTTTTAATTATAATATTTACTACCAAATTTATAAGTCTAAAATATTTTGAAGAATATTATTACAAATTGATTTTCTCGAAAATTGGACGCAAAGTAGAAAACGGAGTATCCTGACACTGGATTTCTCTTTGTCTACCCTACTATATGCGGGAAAAAGTGAGAAGCTTAAAGAATAAAGTTTAATTTAAAATGATACAAGCTTGTCATTATAACGCCATACTATATAGTAACGAGAATCTATTATTATTAACAATATTGCAGCGCAGTTTATTTTGTTCTTATATTATCTTATTCTATAACTGCACGTGGTCGTTGATTTCTTTCTTCTTTCTTCTTACCTGACTGCGCCACGAAAGTGAGGGTAATTCAAATTCAAATAATTTTATTCTAAATAAGAAGGTACATACTTAATTTTTTGAACGTCAAATAATAATGTAAAGAAGATAAATCACGTCTAACATATTAGGCTGAAGAGATGAGACAAAAAAAAAGAAAAATAAAAACATAAATTATATTTTTTTTGTTTCAGGAAACATGCCATCTGAGGTGATAGCCGATAAGTCCCTCCAGCGCGAGCTGGCGGACTCCATCATCCGAATGGTGCCCTTGGATGAAATACGCATATTACTGGCTTGTGGGGCAAAGGTTTATATTTATTTATTTATAGTTATGTTTATTAATATATATATTGAAATCACAAGCTTATTTTACCAATATTATTAATTTTACATTAAATTATATATTTACATGCAAAGTTAAAAAAATATATTTTACGGGTAGCAAGAAGGAACATACTGTTAGATTAACACTCTTTTCCCCCACTTTCCGCCCAATTTTTAAGACATTGGGTGTGGATCGGTTGAACTTAAAGCCGCCATTAATTAATCATTCCACTGAGTAAGAAATCAAATCCACAATCATCGTGCTAACATCACACTGCGTCAGTATATTTTTATACTCATAAGCTATTAGCACTAATGTACCTAATAAAATATTGGCACTAATAGTTTGTGAATTTTTATCAAGATCCAAATCTAGTGATAACAAATTTGAATCTTGAAAAAAAAATAAGCAAGATTTATTAATTTTTGCACCCTCTAATAATTGTTCCTCTTAGTAAATTAATAAATCTTCTCGTTCAGGTAAACGAACCAGTAACCCAAGGTCTTCGTCCGCTCCACTACGCGATCTGGCAACGTTACCTCGAAGCCACTAGACTGCTACTAGTCAGAGGATGTGACATCAACGCAAGAGATGATTGCGGTTACAGCGCTTTACATTTGTCCGCAGAACATGGGTATTTATAAAAGATTTCTTATATTTCATTTAAATTAGGTAAAACATATACCATTATGGCGCAACGGGACAGCGTCTGACTGTAAGCCTGATCATTATGGATTCGATCCCCACTCTAGTAACGAGACAACGCGCGCCGTCGAGTTCCACCAAACCACAAGCACATCCTTTTGAATTCGGCTGAAAGTGGGGAACGGATATGTCTTAATGGGGATGGAGTGTCTTAACAATAGGTTCCCAAGTTCTCTTTGTTTACGGGATACAGAGTGAAGCTGAAAAAACTATTTTCGATGTTACAGATATACAGAATTAGTGAAATTACTCCTAGAAAGTGGAGCCGCAGTGGATTACCGCCCGGACACCGGCGAAGAGTTCCCTAGAACTACTCTCTGTGATGAGCCTCTCAGATTGGCTATACGGAACAAACACTATGTAAGTTAATATAGCTTATATCAATATGTAATAAAGATAATAATCGAGAAATGGAGGAGAGTCACTTATCTACGCGTATATTTTTGATGTTTAATCATAACCTTTTACTGGATACTTCAATTTTGATGAATTTGTTTTTATTAGCTAGGATAAGCCGTAGACCACGAAGGTGGTTTCATATATTTTTTCAATCTTATGTAATATTTGTGATTCAGAATATATTTGATTTCCCAGATTTGTGTGGTTTGATTTCGTTGATTGGTTGGTATTAATTTCTAGAGTTCCGTACTTTTTAAAGAAAAAAGGAACCCTTATAAGATCACTCTATTGTCCGTCTGTCTGTTCGTCTGTCTGTCTGTCAAGACCCTTTATCTTAGGAACGCTTGGAGATATCGGGTTGAAATTCAAACCATTTACTATATCTACGACCCCATGATTTTCTGATAAAAACATATTTCTATATATACTTAGAAAAAAGATAGGGCCGTTTTTATCGCAAAAAATGCGTATTTCGACACTATGAAGGGAATCAAAATTCATAGGATACTTCCGTTATGAAATTTGGCACCTAGCATCTGTAGGTAGTACTAGTTTAGGAAACAATCTGAAAACTAGACATTTGTGGTTAAATCTTAAAAAATAATAACCATAAAAGGAGGGCAAAATCTGGTATTAAAGCGGCTAGTTCAAGTGAGGTATCAAATGAAAGGGCTCTGGCTAAGCTAAGCCTGAATTTCAGAAAAAGCCCGAGACCTCCAATTTAGTACGGAACCCTCGGTGGGCGAGCCCGAGTCGCGTTTGTCTGGTTTTTTCTTTTTGTTCAAACAACAACCCAAAATATATTTGCTAACTGCAGCTAAGAAAAGTATTAGCTTTTAGCTATTACCATTAAAAAAAATAATAAAACTATTTTAAGCGATATAATTGCGTATAATTTAAACGTTTTAAACGTTTAGTTTTTAAAACTGTATTTTCAAAGACCAAAATATACGTGATTATTTAGGTGAAATAGTTGCAATTAAAAATCTTAAATTTCTTAATATAATTATTCTTCCCTTTCATCTCTAGGGCGTAGCACGTCTCCTTCTGGAACATGGGGCTGATCCAAACAAGCGTTACTTCTTCGGTTCAGAAATCAACCTGGTCTCCGATCCTGAGTACTTGGAGCTGCTCCTCATGTTCGGTGCTAATCCTGAGTCCAGGGACAGAGCTGGTCTTACTCCTCTGATGAAAGCAGCTAGGCAGAGAAAGGTAATTTTATCTTTTGTGTTTTAATTTCTTTTCTGACTGATCTTTTATTGTAATAGTGATTTATTTGTATGTTTATAGATTGCCGTAATAATATATCTCTTACCATTTGTGTTTAAGTTCTTCTGTCATTCCTAATGTGCTGTCAATTTGGCTGCCTTATTCCCGAAATTAATTATTACATTTTCCAGCTCTAATATATATAGCGTATTGAGAGTTGAGTTCAACCACTCGACCCGCAATGCCTCAGAGATTGAATGTCTTAACACTAGTTTATCTTTATAAAATAAAAAAGCTGCTTTTTTATCTTTATAAAATATTCAACGTTTACTTATTAATTCTAGTACTAGAATAAAAACTAATTTCCTCTTCAATTGCCAGGGTATTGAGTCAGTGCTGCTCCTCATCAGCTACGGTGCGGATGTCAACGCGATGGCCGACGCGCGTAACGACTATAGAACTGTTATGCATTACGCTGTTTTGGGTGGTGAGATATACTTTTAATTAAAGCAATTTCGATTTTCGCTCTGAGTTCCGCTCCTTAACAAAGAACTTAGTGTTTTGGTACATTCTATGAGTAAAATAGTAGAGTGAGAGCAGACACTTTGTTCTAAAGAAGAAAATTTAATTAAAATATTGTACCTTGATGAAATTATCTTGTTATAAAAAAGACAATTCAAAACTGTTTTGATTTTATTTTCGAAAACAGATTCATAAATAATTATGTTAAACAAAATTGTGTTGTAAGTTAAACATTGGTGACGAATAAAACGTTTTGAATTACAAGAATAAATGTACAGGTTTTATATATAGATCTTTTATTTGGGTCATAATGTATGCGAATTCAAATACTTCTAAATCCACAACTCTTACTAACTCAGTATAACCTGCACTAATTCAATAAATTTAAAATATTTTTAAATTAAATTTTAATTAATTATTAACTAAAATTATATGGAACAAAAACCCCTAAGGAATATGTTGTTCCAGGGAGCACAGATGTCGTAAACCTCCTCATTAAGCAAGGTGCAAGAGTCAATTACGAGTCACCAGATTTGAACAAACCAAGTCCTTTAGACCTGGCCATACTGAAGGGAGATGTGGCGATGGTGCAGATGCTGCTGTCTGCTGGTAAGTTTATAAAAAAAAAAAAATTAAACAAGTGCGAGTGGAACTCGCTAACTGAGAGTTCCGTACCAATTTTATAATTGTAATTTAACTTATATGCATTTTGCATTGATTACGCGGCGACAACGAAGCATACATTGATTGCGTTGATTTAAAAGCTTAATTTTTCCTGTGCCAAGTCACTAAAATGAAATCCTTCCAAAAAAACCTCAGAAAGGCGTGTCTAATCAAAAGGATATTTCGGCATTCTTGTTATGATAAAGGCAATTAAGAAGTTGAGGAGAATGAAAAAAATATGATAAGATATTTCTTTTTCAGGAGCTCAAGTAAATTCGTCTAGTTCTGTGATCGGAACTCCTCTCCACGTCGCGTGCTCTGACAATATATCGAATAGAAATGAAATTGTTAAGGTTAGTCTTACTTAGTCATAATAAATTAAAATTAGCTACCAAAAATAAATGTGAACCTGTAATTAGAAAATTAGGTGCGACTTAAAAAAATCCCGCCGAATTTCTTACGCCGAGTCTTCTAAAGCCTGAGACAGTAATTTTAGTGAAACCGTGGTAAACTAATTGACTCATTTTTATTTTGAGGTCAAAAATAAGCTGTAATTTTGTATTAATTATTTAATTTTAATTTATAATTATTTAATTTTTATTTATAATTTTTATTTATATAATTTAATTTATAATTTGTGAAAAAATTTTTTTTATAGTTTTTAAAATTATTATTTTTTTTTATTTTCAGATCCTTCTAGAAACTGGCGCAGACCCAAATCTCAAAGTGTTCAACGAGGACGACGGCGCACAACTCCGTCCGGCGCTCGCTGAGTACTTAGCTAGCAACACCGATCCGTGCGCGGAGACTGTTAGCATGTTGCTTAGATATGGTGCTAGAGTGAGTTGACTTCTTTTTTTTTATTTATTACCATACTAGCGAACCGCCCGTGTAGGCTTAAACTTTGATATATTATAGCCAAAGTATACAAAATGTATGCATAAATTGTAGCCTATGTGTTTCTCTGATGTATAAGCTATATTACTGTAGTGTCATATGAATCCATTTGACTGTAATCGCGATATTTGTGGTTTCAATCCCCAATAAGGGGAAATAATTATTTTTATTTCATAGCAAAGGCTTTATTCTTTTTTGTAAAGATAAAATAGTCCTTGAGTTCAGTCATTTAACTAGATGAAATGTTGTGTTATTAGGTTCTGTTCTATTACTGCCCTGCTATATGTGGGAGAAATGATACTTAAGTATTTTTTTTAGCATCACACTCTTTTCCGCACAGCACAGCAGGTAAAAGGAACCTGGGGACCTATTGCTAAGGCACTCCGGTCAAAGTAATATTTTCTATTTTGTCACATGTCGTCATATTTTCTTAGGCTTCTTAGCCTTTTAGTTTAGTTTAAACATATGTAATTATACATAATTTTACTTTTTTTTAATATTCAGGTCATAATGAAAACTCAGTTTCGCGATCCGGACGGCATTCTCAATCATCTCCAAAACGTTACTTCAGAAGAATACGAGCATATTTTCTACATACTTCTAGAAGCTGCTGAATCATTTGATCTGTGCATGATAAAGAGAAACAATGTTTTAAAGCCAACTCAAAAACAAATTCTAATTCAACGCGCTAAAACACCTATCGCATTGTTGGCCCAAACAAGAATATTTTTCCGTAAATTTTTCGGTACTACCCTCATAAAAACTGTGAAAAAATTGGAAATACCCAAAATTTTGCACAGTTATTTGCTTTTTGAATGCAAATAATTATAATTGTATTTGCATTGGTTTCTTTTTTTTGGCAGAATGTCTTAACATTTTTGCCTCTTTATAGCAGTGTTGCTATGTGTCATTATTTACTCCATATGTGGGGAAAGGGTGATAATCGCTTTATATCATTGTATAAGCTAAATATCAGCTGAAATGTGCATAATTATGCATCACTATAATAAAAATGTGTGTTAGATGTTCAAATATCCATTACCTATAGTAGATTTCATATATAAATCAATTTAAAAAATTTGAAAATTATTTTTTTTATACTAAAAATATAATTAGTAGAAACATGTCTAAAGTATCTTTTTTTTTCTTAATTTGTAATGTGTAATTAAATGTGTAAATTTTTATATTAAAAATATAAAAATGAAATTAAATAATGGAATTGGCATTAAAATAGAAAAAAATATATTGACAGTGTGACGATATATTCGGAAATTATTATATGTATACCATTAAACACTTTATCATTACGATTATTCTTAACTCTTTCTCATCTTTTTTAACATATTGAGAAAGAAAAGAAAAAGATATATACGTATAAAAAAAGTAAATGTTATTTAAAATATTTTTTTCCCTAAATGTCCCTAAAAATATTTAAGGATATATTTTATAGTCTGTATGATATAAATCTAAATATGTGATATCTTGTGATATATTATATAAGTTAAACAGTATTCGATTTGATATTTGACAGACATCTCAAAAGTTCTGTATTTAAAATCAATAAAATTTGTGTGTACATATTGTGTATTTTATTTATTATCTTTAATCTTTTTAGACGCCAGTTTGGGCGCAGTGGCACAAAGTGTGACTGTACTAATCGACTGGTTGTGGGTTCGATCTCCACTCGAGGAAATAAAATATTTATTTACATTTATATTTTCATTTCTTTGCTCTGGTGTCGAGGCAAAGCGCGGCGTTAAGTTCCGCCTATCAAGTGCCTCTAGAACTCGGCGGAAAGTTCCTTCTTCCTACCCTGCTGGGTGCGGGATACAGCGTGAAGCTTATTAGGCCTTTCCTTTGGCGCAGGGGCACAAGGTTGTAATTGTAACGCGATGGTTGTGGGTTCGATCCCCACTCGAGGGAATTAATTATTATTTATTAATGTTTTCATTTCTTCGCTCTGGCAAAAAGGCTGTCGTTTAATTTCGCCACTCAACTAGCACGAGCTATGCCTCGAAAAATTCGGCGGAGAACGGAGTGTCTTAACCAGTGGCGTAGCTAGGGTATTTGCTGCCTGGTGCAGCTCAGGACTTGCTGCCCTTTAATCAATCAAAATAATTTCAGATTTCAAAACACAGTACAGTAAATATATAATTTTTTATTTCTTCAAAACTATAATAACTATATATAGCTTATATATAACATTAGATTTTGGTAAAAATTATAGCAAAAATTTAAAAACGGACATTACGCGCTTTTTGAGTAGCAAAGTCATTAATTACATTTTCAATATCAATAGTATCGACTAGTTCATATTCGATTGACATGATCGTATTTTTCATTTTCATTCTATCATTTTTCTTGTACATTTCTTGATTCTTGATTGAAAAAAATTAGAAAAATTGATCGTAGACTATGATGCCCCTTTCCTTTTGATGCCCGGTGCGACTGCACCGCTCGCACCCCCCCAGCTACGCCACTTGTCTTAACTCTAGGTTCCTTCATCCTCCTGTATGCGGTATAATGTAAATCTAATTTAATTGGATTTAAATATTTATTCTTATTTTTTAATTTTAATTATAATTCTGTCAATTAATGTGAAGAAATAGAAGATAGTTACGCCAGTGGGGAATTAACATGTCTACATATAACAAAAACCTCATATTATACTTAATCTTTTAAAAGCAATTTCAATGTATCATTCAATTATTTATCTTACGACGGTAATTGATTAATTATTATTGATCAAATTTAAGATTGTAATAACAATATCACGATTTTGGTGATCAATAGATAATAAATATATTTGTTGCTCTCACACAATTTAAATGTTGCTTTTTGGTTATTATTCTACAAAATATTTCTACAAATAACTTACTTTCTCGTTTTATTATACATTTACATTTCACTATAAATTAACCCTTAATCAAACAAACTTTATTTTTCGAGTAATTTGAAATCTGGTCACGGCTTTTAGGTAAGTGGGTGCCGTAGATTTCGAAAAACAACTCCTTTTTTTTATAAAAAGGGGGGAAATGGGGGTTTTGCAGTGGGAAATTATTTCCCAGTATCCGGTATTTCAAAGCAAAATATAATTAAGTGGGAAATTATTTCCCATTATCCGGAATAGCTCTCAACTTTTGATATATTTTTACTACAAGTTCTATACATGTAAGTTGCTCCTACTTTACTTGTTTCTTTTTTGTCTTATATAATAAAATTGAAAAAAATACTGTAATATGAGTGAATAAAGTTATAAAATGAAACAACAACGTTAGGAATGATATATAATTTTAATATAAACTGAAACTTAATTAATTATTCAAATGCGTGAATGTCTTGAAGTATTACATTCGTCATTTTCTGTATCTAAGTAAGTTAGCAAAGGACTTAGTTAGCAAAGGAGGTTGTTGGTGAGTTTGTGATATGAGATGTTTCTCCTAAGGCTGTCAGTAAGGCATCCGTTGAAATTTGTTGGGCTTGTGTAGTAGGCGTTTCTTGTTTATCTTCATTCGATTCGAAGCCGAAGATATATTCAAGACGTTGTTCAATTAGGTTATCGTCAAGCTGATTGAGGTAAGTATCGGATGGAGAATGAATGCTATTGACATAGCATGAGTCATCTTCAGAATCTGAGGCTGATAAATCAGACAAGTTGTCTAAATTTTGCACCACCTCCTCTAATTTTTTCTTTGGTAGAACTTTTTGTAACTTTTTAGCGTCCATATTTAAATAGCTAAAACAAATAAAAGGAAGTCTAAACTAACTTGGTAGTCTGAGCAGTACAAATAGTTCTAAAATATAATAGTTATAAAAATCAAGTGAGAAATCACACAAAAGCAGTCATAACTCTCGAGAAAGCTCCATATATGAGTTACTCGCTGACAATTTTGTGTAAGTTAGATAAAATTATAAGTAACTATACCTGTTTAGGTACTTATATAGTGCAACAGACAAATTATTTATTGTATATATAGAAATTGGTATTTTTCAAATGCAGGAACAAACAATGGGAAATAATTTCCCACATAATTAAACCTAAGAAAATACAACAAATATCAATGCTGCGAGCCCAAAAACCGTAAGAAACATTCAGAAAACAAGTCTAGTTTACAAGATTATTGTGTTTATGCACTTACCAGATTTTTTTTCTTCAAAAACTTTTAAATCTTCCGTTTGAACCGGTTTTTTCACAAAATATTTCAAACTGTGTTTTTGACATTGACATACAATGACAGTTCGCGCCTTAAGACAAAATGTTGCAAATAAATAAAATTAAAAAATTCTGTACGATTATTTTTCCCTAAGGTTGGTATTGATTAGAGTTGCCAAAAACGAAATAAAACAAAAAAATTACAGTAGTGGCACGTGGGAAATAATTTCCCAATATTTGATTAAGGGTTAAGCAAAGAACATGAAATTAAAAGAAATATATTTTTTTATATTTTTGCCGTGTATTATGCATATAAACAAATTAAAATATAAGAAAAAAAAATAAAATCTAAAAAGTAGTTGATTGAGTTAATCGGGTGTATTTAGTTATTATACATTCATACAACCCGAAGTTTTGAAAACTTTGCAGTAGTTATATGGTGCAGCAGTATTAATCTGGTCAAATATTTTTATTTAAAATGTAAAATATTAGCGAAAATCAAAGATTTTATTAGGTGTTAAAAAAATATCTTCTCATTTTTTCAAATCGGATCGAATCGATTGATTATTTACAAAATCGATAACATATCGATTCCACACATAGCTAAAAGAAACCTACTGTCAAAGTAAGTGACTTGTCAAATCACCAAAAAAACTCGCTTGCAGATTGCTTTTTGTATAATAGAAGATTATTAAAAAGTTATATTATAAATAAACAACCAATACTTATATATTTTACTGCAGTTTATTCAGAAAAGTATAAAATGGCAGATAAACAAAAGGTTGATCTAGGTTTATTGGAGGAGGATGATGAATTTGAAGAATTCCCCGCTGAACGTGAGTATTGCTTTGTTTTACTTTTCACGTACTTACTAAATTTACTTTAAATAAATTAAAATCAACTTCAGCTTCACGCTGTAGGCAGTGGGAAGCTAGTATTAAGACAGTGTTCCCCAGGTTCCGCTGAATTCTGAAAGCATTGCGTGTTGAGAGGCGGAACATCCCCAATGTACTATAATTGTAGGTATATATCAATGCTGTTGCAGTAGGATATTTTCAGTATAATTCACAATCTTCATATGTTAGTAACATTTTATTTTTATTTACTTATATATAATTAAATAATATGGCTTTTCAGATTGGGGAACTGAAGACGCTGATGATGAGGATGTATCAGTGTGGGAAGACAACTGGGAGGATGATATAGTACAAGATGATTTTAGTCAGCAACTGCGGTTAGTATAGAAATGCCAGTCTTATTTCACAATGAACATATTTCTTTAATATTTTCTAGTTATAGATGATATAACTAGAAAATATTAAAGAAATACTTATAGTAGTATAGTAAATAGATACTTATAGTAAAATTGTAACTCATTGCAGTTTGTATGAGGAATATAACTGAGCAAATCAATCATTAGAGGCATTTATCAGTACACAACAATTATTTTTACAATTTTGATCTACACATTTTTACATGCTAACATTGGAAACTGATTTAAATGTAGTTTTTACTATTGTATTTTGTCAAAAATGCCTTGACATTGAGAGTTTGTTTTATTTAAATGTCTTAAAGTATTGTGTTCCACAAAATTGCTATAAAATATGATTTGATAAAATCATTCTCCGTATTTAACATTGATCCTAATACACTGTATTGAATGGTTAAATTAAACGAATAAAAACGTTACTTGCCAAGTAGTAATTGAACCCATACCCACTCCATTTACAATTAGCACTAAGTAATATTTTGTTATATTAATAAAAATGTTGTATTTATTCTTCCTTTCAGTCAACAACTGGAGAAACTCCGAGAGCAGAACAAATCTTAACTAGTTTGTAAATAATCTCTTTCATTTATGATTACTTTTTAAATATAATATTACAAAAATATATAAATTGTGTTATAATTTTATTTCATTATATAAAATGAATGTGAAAATATTGTTTATTAGTTATTATAAGTAGTTTTAAATCATGTAGAGGAAGAGTGGGAACCACTCTTAAGACTCCTCTCTCTTCACAAACACAGCCATATTTTTGAGACATAGAGGAACTCAACATTGCACTTTGTTTAGTTACCAGAGCTAGAAAATGAAAATAATTCATTTCCGAGAGTGGTATCATATTTGGGATGGGCATAACCCTGACAGTATAGGAGAGGTACACAAAATCAATTTAATTAAAACTTTATTTTTTCCCTCCATTGATACTCAGCAATGAACTACAGAGCACTAATAGGGAGTGTACACACTATAGTGTTCTTTTTCGTTGTTCCCATGTTCTTGTAAGAGTTAGAGATATTATGATATGTGTGATTTGATTGGTACTATAGTATGAATACTGTCATTGTTTCTCAAATAAGAATATTTTTGACAAATTGTCAGTGGTGTGAATTCATAAATGATCCGGCGCCACGACTGGCCTTGAATCTTTGTCAATTAAAAAAAAAGTTTGTTGCTGGTAATATTATTATTAATTTCGTAAATACCATATGTTGAACGGTGAAAACGTGAATGTGGTTAAACAAAATCGAACAGAAAACTGACTTATCAATCAAAAATATGAAATATTTTAAAAAACTTATAAAGAATTAAACGAAGTGGGACTCGAACCGCGCCTCCAGGAAATCATCCAAGCTACAAAAGAAAAATGGGTGAAAATAAAAAAACTATAATAATTTATTATAATTTTTTATTGAAAAATATAACTAAACCATGATTTTTTGAACCAAAACTTTGAGACCTGCTCAAAATTTATTTTAAAAAAACAGTACAAATTTTTTAATTGTTTCTATCAAAAAAATTCTAAAACACTTGTTAGTAAAATTCTTATATTTAGTAAATATGCACCTATAATTATAAGAAAACAATTTCTTTATAACAAAATGATTGTATGTTTAAGAATTTCTTTTAATAAGCAATGTTCCAGTAAAAAAACTGTCTACTATACAATTTTTTTTTTAAATAGACGACTTTCACATATCATTAATATCAAATAAACCAGTCTTAATGAAATTAATCTATTTAAATATCACTTTCACGCTTTATCACGCACGTAGAGGCATTGTGTATTTATTGTACAGCGAAACTAAACGCCGCACCTAATGTTGACCAGGGCTGGGAAAATGAATATAAATCCACCAAGTGTACATTGAAGACCCTACAATCGTCACAATTAATCTAATCATGAATTATAAAAACTTTTTTTTTAACTGTTTTTAGTATGAAATTTAAAAAGATACTTATCAAATAATATAAAACTACAATAAAAAATTAACTAAAATTAAAAATTTATATTGGCATTAGCCTGATTAGCTCCAAACTGATATTCACTGTCCGTTTGCTGTGGCTGAGCTGTCTCATCCTCTTGTTCCGCGAAGTATGTATCTAATATGTGCAGACATTTTTTGTATATCTGTGGATGTGTAAATTATAATGTATACATCAATTGTTGCATAGTGTAAAGGTTATACATAGGTCAAATATAATTATATTTTTTAATAAAAAATATATATCTTAATGCAGTAACACGAAATGCCTCAAAGAAATATGAGACTATGTGTGGATGCATGTTGATCTGATATCCACAGAGGTGATCTTTCATCTACACATGTGGTCTAACATGCACACACATGCTTACACATGTACACATTTGGTCTGAAATCTATACATGTGATCTCAGATCCTTAAATAATACAGATAACAGCTTAAAGCTCCAGAGTTCAAATCTCATCACATTCAACATTTAGTATGAAGTAACTAGAAGTATTTACGTATATTAATAACTAGACACCTGAAGAACTTATTTATATTAAAATAAATATATTAAGACATAAAAAAATTAACATAGCAGTATCGCAGTTTTGAAGATCAGTAATAATATTCTTTTTTATAACATTTAAAAATATTATACATAAAGGACTAAGATTCAAATACCACTAAAATCAGTTAACAAATCTACTTAAATTCATATTGTCATAATAAATGAAATCCACACTAACCTGTTCGTTTTCATGTTCCTGTAATGATTCTATACTGTCCAATGCACCTATTTCTTCTAACTTTAGACACAAAGGCTCCACTTGGCCGAATTTTGCTGCAGCCTGGAACGAAATATAGATAGATACATAGTCTGCTTGGCGACAATCTGTTTTGGGCGGCGGTGTTCAACGCCGCAGTAAGTACCTGCAGGAGGTGCGCGAGCCCGTCCAGCACGACGGCGGCGGCGCGCGCGTCGGTCGAGCCCAGCAGCGCGCAGTAGGGCGCCAGGAAGCCGGCCGCCAGCAGCGCGTCCAGCTGCGCCGGACTGCCGCCCAGGCACAGGTTGGTGATCGCCCACGCCGCCTCCTTTTGACATCTGTGGGTGCAACAACTCATTTAACACGAAAACTAACAAGCTCCTCAAGATTTGTACTTTTCCTAAAATTTAATAAAAGCTTTTTAATATTATGTGAAGATTTCTCTATAAAATGTTTCTTAAGTCTAATGACTTAACTAGGTACTGTCACATATTATGTTATAGAAAATATACTTACTTAATATCCTCAGTAGTCAACACAAACACCAAATGCTCCAACAGTCCTTTATCCACAACCTGCTGTATTTGAACCTGTGTACCGGCCAGTACATTGCTGACAGCCCATGCTGCTTCTTTCACTAGCGAGGGTTTACCGCAGCGGAGGAGGGCAGTCAGGTTGTCAAGACACCCAGCTTCTAAGCAACGATCGGTCTGAAAATAGTAAATAAACATAAATAATATCTAAGAAAACATAGTAAAACCATATTTAAACATATAAAATAAAATAAAAATGGTAGAACATTTCATTTATATCAGACTAGCGACTCACACACTGATAATACAACATTTTTACATAAAGCCTATGCTATTGTGTGTATTGTTTTTTATGTTATTCTTGTATGCTATATTACTGTAAAGACAATCAACAGTAAGTATAAAAGATATTTCTCATTTCAAAAAATAAAAGAAATAACAAAAACAATTGCAAAAGAATGTGATCCTGACTGTGGATGAATGACTTATACCTTTGCATGATTTTTCATTGCCTACTCTAGTCAGATACAAAGTGTTCTCTAAAATTCAAACAATTACAGGAAAAAATATAAAAAATCCAAAACAGCGTAACAACTCCACTATTTTCCTCCATTCTTAATCTATCCTCATTTCTATGTCAAAAAATACAAAAAAATCACATCAATTCACCTGCACATCGGAGCCGGTGAGCATGTTCCCTATGGCACGGAGGGCGGGAGTGCGCACAGCTGGCGACTTGTGTTGTAGCAGCTTCACTAGCCGAGAGAGCAAATGTTTCGTATTTTGAACCTCCTCTATACGCTCGTTTGGACCATCTGTTAGGTAGGATAGCGCCCAGCACGTGTCCGCTAGAAATAAAATATTTCTATGATATACATATCCCAGTCGTGGCGCTGGAGCACAAAGTGTGACTGTAAAATCGACTGGTTCTGGGCTCGATCCCAACTCGAGGAAATGAAATATTTATTTACATTTATATTTTAATTTCTTAACCCTGGTATCGAGGCAAAGGGCGACGTTGTGTTCCGAGAAAGTGAGGAAATTAAATGTCAATGTGGAATAGAATGTCAACAATAGGTTCCCTCTGCTTATACCATATTCATGAAGGCATGAAATAAAAGGTAAGCAAATAAAAAAAGGATTATTTTATAGGTCACGATTGATGGAGCTTGATACAGTATTGTTAGAAATCGGAAGCGGTTAACGTTTTTAAAAAAGATTGTTATTGTTGTAAATGTTTTTTTTATCTTCTAACGTCTATTTTTCTAAATTATTTGGAAAGAAATCTTACGTACTTATTTAGAAAACGTATAAAAATTTGAACGTAGCGGGACTCGAACCCGCGCCTCCTGGAAACTACGTTCGCTTACGGAACGTATGGCTTAGTGGTCAGAGCGCCTGGTCGGTTTCCATTAAAATATAATGTTTTTTCATCGGACAGATTATATCCGCCATTTAGACTCTAGTCACCTTGTGTTGTTTTCTGATTATTTTGTTTTTGTTATATTGATTTTTTTAAATTTTAAAACATGAGTAAATCTGGACCAAATCGGATAGAAATTAAAAATTATACTAAAGTTTTAGACACAGTATTTTTTTGTTTACATTTTGTCTCATGTCAAAATGAATAGGGTATAGCATGCTATATGCAGGATATAGAAACACTATATTTTTAATTGGTTTTACTTACCTAATACATCCTGATCGTTGACGGTAAGTAATTCAGCTACATAAGGCAAGGCGGGGGCTACGAATTCAAATTTTACTAGGGGATTTTTGTTTCTGCAAAACAATAGTAAAATAGAATTCATTTATAACATCTTCATATTTGTTATAGTCAAATAATAAATATTTCATAATTTTTTATTCATCTTTAATAATTACTGTCACGTATTTATTTAAGATGAATTCCACAATTATTTAGCGTTTTCCAAAAATATTGCAAACGCTAAGCCAACCTGCACAAATTACTATAGGTCCAAGCAGCGGTCCTCAGCTGGCTTGCCGGTGTGTTCACCGTCAAATGAGGGAGCAGGGCCGGCAGGGCTCCGGCGTTCAGCACAATGTCGCGGGGCGAAGCTCCATCTCCTGCTATATTACCTAATGCCCAAGCACTTTGTTCCCCTACTATACCACCTCGGGCTAAGAGAGATATAAGTTTTGGAATGGCTCCTCCCTAAAAGTAAGAAATTAATAAAATAATAAGAAATACATTTATTGAGGAATACTAGAGCAAGGAAATGAAATATTTAATATTTTATTTCCTCGAATGGGTACCGAATCTACAATCTGCCGGTTTTACAGACACACTATTGAGCCACTGCGCCGCCAAGGTAAGTATTAAAATAATATTTAAATAAATCACTCACATTTACTACTGCCATAGTGTGATCGTGCGTTCCAGACGCTATGTTAGTTAGAGCCCACGCTGCCTCAAATTGCAAGTCTTGACTGCAAAAAAAATTTACATATATATGTATGACACACACAATAATTCTTGATATTGGTTTGTCTCTTGCATCTAAATCAGGGGTTCCCAACCTTTTCTTGATCAAGGACCACTTTTATATTATTCTTGGTAGCAGGGACCACTATGCATGTAGATATTATAAAATTAACTGTGATAATTAAGCAGAAATTTCGCCTCACCATCCCCAGTCATAAAATTAAAATCGTTCGCGGACCATATTTAGGCTTCTGCGGACCACTGGTTGGGAACCACTGATCTAAATAAAAATAATATTATAATTATTTCCTTATTTTTTACAGCGTCTTGTCAATCAGAAGGTATGTTTTGTATGAGGGTTTTTAATTAACACAAAACAAAAAATAATATTGATTATTATTCTTAAAATTAAAATGGAGCTATTTTAAACTCGGAACTCAGTAAGTCTTGTAGCTTAAACAAATAATATTATTAAAATAGGTAATATATTTAATATCAGTTAATAAAGTCAAAATAAATTTTGAGTTCCACCACTCAACACGCAATGCCTCCAGAACTGGGCGGAAAGTGGGGAACGGAGTGTCTTAACCCTAGGTTCTCTCTGCCTACCCTGCTGTTTGTGGGATACAGGGTGAAGCTAAGAAAAATGTCACAATTTATGGGCAAGGATACCCGATTTTTATTTTGAATCAATCTTTTACTTGTACCCCATTTTTGGGATTGCAAAGAATAGTGCAATAAATATTTTTTTTATTATGTTGCAGCTCCTAAACATAAATGTTATGGATATTGATTAATATTCGGTATCATTAAAACGCGACTTATTGTAGGTTAAATCCTCACTCGAGGAAATGAAATTTTGATTTCTTCGCTCTGGTATCGAGGTAAAGCGCGGTGTTGAGTTCCGCCAGTCAATACGCAATGCCTTCAGATTTCGGCGGAAAGTGGGTAACGGAGCGTCTTAACATTAGGTTCCATCTGCCTATCTTACTTTGTACGGGATACAGCGTGAAGCTGATTTAATTTCATTATTTGTCAGCTTCACCTAGTACTGACACAACAATACGCACAAGTAATTATTAAAATTCCTTAAAAAAATCGATATTTAATATGCAATGTTCATCCCTATCTCTTGCACAACATGACATGTTTGATTTCTTCTTCATTTTGATTCACTTGTGTGTGTCAAAACCATGTTTGTATAAAGTACTGGGCCTGGGTACTCCTTTGTCTTATTGAGACTTGATGACTGTGGTGTGGTTTAGTTGATCTCGCTTTAATGACATTATTGCTCCAGCACCATATTTAGACCATTTTTTTTCATTGAATGCATCATTTTATCACCTGGTTTGGGCACGTCGAACGAATGAGTGATGAAAGAATGGCAAAAAATCGATGAACGCATCATAAATCGATGGAAAAGTAAGCGGTAAGATAGGTAGGGGGAGACCTCGGTTGGCCTTCGAAAACACAGTATCGAAGATACTGGAGGAAGGTCACGTAAAAAGTATGAGGACCCTCCGGAGGGCATGTATGAATATGTTCATGACAGTGGACGAGGCGAAAGAGGTATGTGGAGACCGTAGCGTTTGGCGCTCTGACTACTCCGCTAGGGATAAAGCGTGAAGCTAGTTTAGTTTAGTTTTTTTCATTGAGTTTCAGTATGATGGATAAAATCACCACCCTATTCTTATGAAACATTAGTACTTGTATATACCAAAACTGTGTAACATGATTCCCCCACTATTTACACTGCTGTTTATTTGTATTTACATATACATTTTACCTTAACATATAACTTAACATTATTTCCAAAATCACGCTCTTCACATCAAATCACATGGCGGCCACTCCTTAAAAGGCAGCCTTCTTTTCACGAATAAGAAACTGCACCTTGTCATTGCACCATGTCTCCCTGTCGATGACACGACTTTCCTTAGAAAGGACAAGAACTCGCCTGCCGCAATATTTGCCGACTGCGCTCGATCTCAAGCATCCTGAGCAATCTCAATGTTAGTCAAGAGATTTTGGTTTTTAACCAGTGCCAAGAAGTCGTTCGGCATCGGTCCATTCAGCAACCACCACTTGATCCGAAGCCTACGTTTCTCGACCACTTTTTCTTTGGAGTTACGTTAAAGTGCATGTCCATATGAAGACGATTTTAGACCGTCAGGCTTTCGCCCGGCAATGACCTTGCTGTTAGTTAACCCTGCGCATATGACACCGTCTGGTGAACAAGTAACCAATTTGAGTTGGTTGCTGGTGTAAGATCCTTACCGACATGGCCCCTCAACTAAAATTACTTTGGTAGACGGTAAAGCAAGTAAAACCTCTTTAAACTGCTCCCAGAATGACTTCTTTTCGACCGTGCTACAGGCCACCTGGGAAGCAGACACTCCTACAGGTACTGATCAAATTTGTAGTAACGCTCTCAATCAGCGCCTTTACCAGCATAAAGCGGTTGTAGCGACGATCTACTTCAAGGAGCCAAGCTCTCCAGAATGTAATACTGCCACACCATTACTACCTGAAGGTGACGCAGGGTATATAAGTCGGAAACCCTGTTCGATGTTACGGGACTTATTGCTCTTCCAGTTAGTTTTCTGGAAGGAAGCATACTGGACCCAAGATCTCATGAGTATATCTGCAAGTTCTCTGCATCTTCCGGTTAAAGCCAATATTCCACGCTGCAAAGCGAGGTTTCCTTGTGGTTACTAGTCATTAGTCATGCCCGTATTTCACGTAGCTCTTCCCCACTTATGGCAGGTGTAGGACGATGTGGCTACGTACGCAGTTTCATCTGTTTGTCTCTATTCAATATAGCTGCAGATGGCGGTTTTTTATAGAGCAACTGCCACCTCTGAAACCTTTTTATGAGGAAAAACCGAATGGAGTGAAATAAGACAAGTAGAAAGAGGGACAGGATAAAAATATCAGATAAATATTAATCACAGCCTCTCGATAAACTCACTCACTTATTGTTCTCCCAAATGCAATAAAATAAAAAAATCTATTTTATCCATACTTACCAATCATCTCGATCCAATGCATCAACCAAAGGCTTTATTACACCAGCATCTACCATTATTGATATTGGTGGATTCTGCTCTCTCGATAGCATCCTTCTTGCCGCTCGGGCTGCTGTTGTTTTGGTTACCAAGTCTGAGGATCTTAGACCTAAGAGATATATTGAATTAGTAATTATTTGTTTAAAGAAAGATTTTTTATTAATCTGTTTAAATATCAATCAAAACTTTCTCTGTTCTGGTCCTACAAAATTAATTTAAAAAATATAATAAAATATTTTTAATAATATATAACCACATCCAAATCAGTTTAGTTCAGTTCCAATGCTAGATGAGCCGCAACAGACATATATTATACAGGTTAAACTGAGATACTCTTTTTTTGAAGGTGGTTAAAAATAGTATTAGTTATTAACATAATATTAGGTTAGTTCTGTCAGTTTTGTTGACGAAAGGAAAACAGGCAGTTAAAAACAAGGAAATTGTTAGCATTGGATTCATTGATTCACATAGCAATGCTTGGTACTTGTGATACAATGGTAGGCTTAAGCCATCCCCTAGAATGTAATAATTTCTTAAGTTAATGTATATTAAAGTTAGAGTAACTAATGTTTGAAATTATAACTTGTATCTCAAGCAGAACAATGGTTAGAAAATAAAAGAATTGAGTAATAATAATAATTAATAATAAAAAATATATATTTCCCAGCACAATGTAAAATATAAAAAAGGTGATGTTTAAGCAGTCATGGAGCAGCAGCACAAAGTGTGACTGTCAAGGAGATGAAATATTTACTTAAATTTATATTTCCATTTCTTTGCTCTGGTGTTGTGGACAAGCGCGGCGTTGAGTTGTGCCACTTAACACGCAATGCCTCCAAAATTCTGCAGAAAGTGGGGAATGGAGTGTCATTCGCTAGGTTCGCTCTACCTACCCTGCTGTGTGGGGGATACAGCATGAAGCTGATGTTTAAGTATGTAAAATATTATTTACAATCATATGAGACTGACTGACTTTGTACAAAGCTCTGAGCCTGTGTTAGTCACCAGGTTCTCCTTCGCAGAAAATGGATCACATCATAGGCATGCACTGGTTATTGTCACATGTATATGATAGACAAAAGATAGAGAAATACATAAATACATACAGAAAAACTATAAGAATAGATACATTAAATATAATAAACATTATTTACATTCATAACACTAATAGTGTGTATGTATATATGTGTGTGTCTGTTTGTGTGTGTGACAGGGTACTAAATTATGTAATTTTGATTAGTTAATTATTAATTTTACATTGGAGTCATGTGATATGCTTACAAGCAAATATATTATATGAATATATTGATATGTAATACATTTTATAGAAATAAAGTAGTCTTGCTTGTCAGCTTGCTGTTTAATTACAGCTCAAGTATACTCCCACAGATTTTCAGGATCCAGGAATCATTGTAGTACAAATATATTTTTTTATCTTTACATTGTATCCAGCACATAGCAACGTAAGCAGAGGCAAATTGAGAATGTAGTGTACATTCTCAATTATAAGATAATATAAGATAATAATAAGATACTCTGTTCCCATTAACACACTTTTCTGCTAAATTCTGGAGGCATTGAGTAACATAAGTCTATACCATACTTCTAATATATTGAAGCTACATATAAGTTCTTATGTTTCTTTTACAATAGATTCAATAACATATTAGTTACATACAAAATAAAGATATGTAAGCACATCTTGTCATTTCCAAATCCTTAAAAAGCTAAATTAACACTTATAATCCTATACCTATTGATAGTATCAGAATTTTTTAAGTTATACTGTTTTTGTTACAGTCTCTGTAAGATTTTTTATACCACTACTATTTTTCTTACCACTAATCGTATGAACAGCACTTTTAAATATACTAAAATGGTAAAATGTAATGATACCTTGAACTATATCAGTAGGTTTCATAGCCTTTTCCGTTTCCTGGACTTCCTCCCCAGCTTCGGGAGACATTGCTCTTCTCTTGAGGAGTTGTTCATCGCGAGCCTGCTTTCTTAGTGTGACACTTAACTCAGCACGTTTTCTACGTAATTCCTGATAAAATAAGAGGTTTCGGCGTTCTTTAGTTAAGATTAATAGATTTCAAATCGTATTTTAATTTGAATATCCTATATTTTCTTTTTTATAATCGTAATTATAATTACATATAATAATTTAAAAGCACATAACAATTATAGCTAAATGTATAATACACTTTATAAATTGCATTAAAAAAGCCTTCAATATTTAGTATAAATATAAGGAACAAGTTGAACAAAGAAAATTAACTTACTGTAGTACCATGTCCAGTATTTTTATAAGAAGCCAATCTAGATGTATGCGTGCGATCACCCATTTTAAATAATATAATAATTATAACAATGAGATATATAGAATCAATGTATAAAAGAAGAATAAATGAAAAGATTTTTAAAATTAATACAACGTGTCTGCCGATTATTCAAATACAGAATTCAAAGATCAACGGCAATTTAATGACCATATGATAGTAATGTTGCGAGTTTAAAAAAATAATTTCGTTCAACAATTATTCATAAATAAAAGATTTTATTTATTTACAATATACCATTAAATAATAAATTCTTAATTATAATTTAATTAATAGTAATTCTATTTCCAAAATATTTAATGAATAGCATCCTCTTTGCTAAGTAATTGTTGAACAAAAATATATTTATAAATCGAAAAATAATTGTATAACATTATTAATTTTGAAATATTATATGAATATTTAATATACATATATTTGACAAAATCATAAAAGAACAAGTTTATTGTTTTCTTTTGATTATGTAATCAGTCAAAACTCTATTTAGATCTCATATGACATTGACATTTGCTGTCGGTTGATTGTTTTTATTATATACAGCACAAAAACATCTCGCTCATTAAATATGAATAAGGAGAAATATAAAAGAAATCAAAATAAATTTTACTCATGTTTATAAAAATATATATTTTTTTGTCAAGACCTATAATTATTTTAATATCATTAATAGATTATTATAAGATAGCTCAATAATTTGTTATTATTTTCTAATCTTTTACATTTCATATTTATGTTTGTTTCCAAGTCTAATTAATCTAAAGATTATTTTAATTTACAATATAAAAATATCCTCAAAGTAATTAAAATTTACCTCTTATTTTATTTAAGAGGACAAAGAAGTAAGAAAGCTTATTAGACTTAACTTCATTATTAATCAAACTGCATTGCGACTGCACGAGCATCGAATTAATGCAGACGAACATCTGAAAAAAATGCTGAATAAAATAAGAAGAAGTAGGAGGCGCTTTTACGACAGATATTGAGTGGTGGGACGGGCTTAGCATGCGCAAAGACGAATTACCCTACATTATTAACACATTACACCGTTAAAATCTTTATAAACTTATCCACTTTCATCTATTGACCTTATACAGCGTGATATTTATAAATTAAAGTTATTAAAACAAGTTTACAAGCTGTAGCGGTTGTATAATTACGCAAAGCGTTACGCCGCTGGGCGTGACATCACAAATCAGTCCGGTCGGGCTGAAGACAACACGTCTGTCATCCCTCTCTGTCTGCCACCTGATGATAGACAGAGACAGATAGCGACCGGGCTAGTGCTGATCGTATTCTGTCGAGGGTGTCGCCATTTTCGTTTTGACGAATATTGACAGCAGTGAATCGAGACAGACAGTGGCGCGGCCGACGCAGCGTCTGCCAGACTATTTTTATTTTGATTCTGTATCTAATAACGGTTTAAATAATTTTATTTATACATTAAATATATCGAGAAGTGATCTAAAAACGTATTTACAAAATATAATCCCGCTACGAGTGATAGATTGATAAAGCGGTTCCGATATTTGGTGCTAACCTCTTTCTTTTTTACTTGTGTTTTTGAGAACTGCAAGACGTGATCGATATGTGCAAGATGTATTACAGATGACTCCACATCGTAACCAAGATTGTCTTAATTATCTGGTGAGTGTTTATATGAAAAATCGGCACATAATAGCAATTATAATCGATTGTTTTAATGTTTTATTGTCCCCGATTATTATAATTTCGAATTTTCCAGACTAATTGTTTGCTTATATTATTTTTATTAATATTTCAAGTGTTCAAACGTCACTTGTTCATTGTTGCGGTAGATCCAGTTTGTTTACGAACTGTCACGGGCAGTATACGGCCTAAGATATATTGCCTGGGTTGGCGACTATGCGTGGCGTTATTGCTCTTACGAATTTGAACCTTATGCTCAAGTAATAAAGTATAAAATGATTTTTAGAGTACCGCGATAACAACCCGTGGAATTAATTTATCACACGCCGAGCTTGACAAGTTGAAAACATAAATTCGACCTTGACGCACCACGTGGTTCAACTTCGATGCGGTTTCGTATTGTTTTAGAATTTTGTATTGATAAAATCGATATTTTTTGTTTTTTTTTTTATTTTGATATTTTAGCAAATATTGTTGCATCACTATAAGAAATAAATTATATTAATATCTTTTATTATTATGTCTGGTGTCGAAAGATTTTTTAAGAAGAAATATTTGTTTTTAAAATATATTTTAAAAATAAGAATTTTAAAGTGACATTTTAAAATTAAAATAAATAGGTAAGGAGATAAAATTTAAATATTTAAAAAAATAATAATGAAGAATACTTTTTGTACATTATATTTTTTGGTTGTACAAATAATTGCATAATAAATAAGAAATATTTTCTAAATAAATAATCTACTGCTTAAAAATTATAAATTAAATTTCTTTACTCTTTATATTTTGTAATTTGCTTCACAATTTTATTTTTAAATGTATTAAAGATTACATGAATTATTATAATCTTATTTGTCTCGGGATTAAAAATTTGATAATGATAATGTCTAATCTTAGAATAATAATATTACATAAGCAATAATCAAAGTAATTTTATAATAGTTTTTGCAATTATGACAAATTTCATTAGATAAGACGCAATTGTGGTGCAGTGAATGTGTTAGACTGTAAGTATTGGTTGTGGGTTTGATCCCCGATCAAAAGTCTAAATTATTTTCATTTATATGCTCTGAAAGGACAAAGTTCAATCTTGTGTTCCATTACTTTACTCAAGTGTCTGCATAACTCTATGATATGTGGAATAATATGTGAAGCTATAACAAAAAATACCATAATATTTTATGATACTTAATATTTATATTAGTTAATACTAATCATTATAATTTTTGGAACTTAAATTTTATGAAATAAAATTATTTTTCTGGATATTTTTATGTATATTTAAAACTTAATATTTTATATTTGTAAGATATATCACTAAGGTTGTACAGCTCATAATAAATGTGTTTCTTTCATTGCTTTTAATATGATTAAACCTTAATATATATGCTGATATTTAAATATGATGTTTTTGAACACCAAACCATTATTCGTTGGAAGGTGGGGAAGTTTTAATTAGAAACGGAATTGTCTTAATAGGGACCAGAGTGTCTTAACACTAGGTTTGATCTGCCTACCCTGCTATATGCCGGATACAGCTTGAAGTAAAAAAAAATCTTAGGTACACCTAATATTTTTTTACATCATACAGCATCCCATGTCTGTGTCTTAGAAGACATGAAAAATCATAAACAAACAGATGTCCAAACATATCAACCATACAAGATTCTTTACTAAAAATATAGCAGTATCTGCACCTCTTGAAAACCATACAAGAACTCTGAGCACTAAGCCATAATATTTTCACAACATTTTGAAGAAACATGGTTTTGAGTCCCATCTTTCAAATTTTAGAATTATACGAAAAAATACATTCTAATATACTTTTCTATCCTTAATCTGAATCAAAAAATATTATAAATAATAAGAGAAGTCTGTGTTTTAAAGAATTTCCTTTTGCCAAATCTCTAGATAGCAAGAATTGTAATATCCTAATTACCCATTGTTTTTTCCTTATTCCGTTATATTGTTATCCGTTTTCAATATCTTATCTTACAGATTAATTAAAGCTGAATATTTTTGACGATTAACGTAAGGATTTTGATATAATTTATTAATCGAATAATCTTTTAGATACTGCTTTTCTAAATTCACGTCAAAATGATCACCTTGTTTTTTACATCATATCCCGCTTTCCGGTAGGGTAGAGTGGGTTACCTTAGGGTTAGGGTACACACGGAACTTAGTGAACAACATTCCCCATTTTTCGCCCAGTTTTCGAGACGTTGCGTGTTGAGAGTGGGAGATCTACGTTGTGCTTTGTCTATTAACCAGAGCGTGCGGATGAAAATAATTAATTTTCTTAGAAGGAATCGAACCAACAACCAGTCGCGTTTTTAGTCGCACTCTTCTGCCATGACTACTCTTAACTCAACACGCAATAACTCGAATTCGGGCGAAAAGTTAAAAACGAAATGTTTTATGTCTTAATACTAGCTTCGTTCTGCTATATGCGAGATACAACGTGAAGCTGAAAATACATTTTTTATTTAAATAGGTTATTATTATTTTTTATATTATTGCACGCACTATTATTTTAATATAATAAATAATATAAGTATCTATTATCAGTCCTACAGATTTTATTTATTATATATTTTTATAAATCTTAATGTTATATAACTAATGCTTAGTGCAAGTAATAATAATATTTAATCAAATACCGTAAAACGTAACTAACTTTATCAATAGACACATTTATCACTAGCAACCCGCCCGTGGCTTGGCCCGCTTGAACTGTACGATTATTTATTTACTAATCTGTTCTAATAACAGTTAATATTACATATTTTTTTTATATATACATTAAAAACTAAAGCTTAAACCAATTCAATAAAACTGGTTTTTTAACAAGGGAAGTCGAACAAAAATACATTAGTGAAAACTATATGAAAATTGGTTAAGCTGTTTCTTATATGAACGTGCACAAACGCTCGGATAAAGAAATTGAAAATATATTGCTTTTGCTCCTATTACTTTGCCCTCATTTTATATTTTTTATATATCTTCGATGTATAGACAGCGGTCAGTTACATTTTTATCATAAGCCCGACATTCGATTTCATTAAGACTTTGTTTTTATGCTACCACCTCAAAGTGAAATAATCTTTTAAAGTAATCCATCTTTTCAAAGATAATCCTGCTATAAATTTTATTTTATTTCAAAAAATGTTTTCACAAATTAAGGATTAAATTGAGAATCTGTGCACATTACAAAGTTGAAGAGTTTGCTTGGTAGAATACACTAGCTATACCTTAAGGAACTATACCTACACTATTCCCGAAGATATGACATAAAAGGTAAATAAATTTAAAAGAGTTATTTCATAGGCCACGATATAATGGATTACGACTTAATCTATGGATTTGTAGATGTATATTAAATAATATTATTGAACGAGATCTACAGAACTTATTAGTTAATAAAAATTATCATTTAAATTTATCGATTTTATCGATGATGAAATTATCTTTATTGAAGTGAAAAGAAATTAATATAATAATCAAAAATAAATATTATTTTCATATTTAAAGCCAGGAATATAGTACAATCAAAATTCAAATGTAAAAATCTTTATATTCACCCCATATTACGGTATCACAAATATCATAAATTATTTTCTTAATTTTTAATAACAATGTTTAAATACTTGACATGTAAAAACACTGTTGACATGTAAAAACACACAACAAAAGCCAACTTGTTCTCAAACTTGAGACGCATTTTAGTACTATAAAAATACTACAACGAATTATAGATCACAGGTACTGCGGACATTTGACATTAAAATGTGACGTTTTGTCATCGGGCACATTATATCCTCCATTTTTACTATAGGTTATCTTGTTCATAAGACAGTATGTTAATAGACAGTTTTGATTCTGTTCTTTCTAGTATTGTTAAGTGTGAAGTTGTTTTCTGATTGTGTTGTTTTTGTTATATTAATTTTGTATATTTATAACTTGAGTAAACCTGGAATAAAAAGAAATTCAAAGGTTACTTAAAAGTTTTGAAACAGTATTTCTTTGATTACATTTTGTCTCATGTCAAAATGAATGGAGTACAGCGGTCCGAATTGGAAAATTATTTTTGTTATAGTCTATTTATCGAGCCAAGTTATATGCTTTATATATATACTATATCTACGGTCAGATCTACCTCCCACACTTAGAATGTGTCATTTATGATACCCACTCTTATTTATAGTTATTGTTTTTTCACATAGCGGACGAAGCCGCAAGAAAAGTTTGGTTTCTATATGTATAAAATCGCAGTTTAATAAATAATTTTTATATCGGTGTCAAGTTACCTAGTGTTAAGACACTCCGTTCCACACACATTCAACAGTATTCTTGAGTGGCGGAACTCAACGCCGCGTCCTGCCTGCCTGTCCGTTACTAGAGTGAGGAAATGAAAATATTAAATATTTCATTCCCTCGAGTGTGAACCAACCCCACAATCGTCGTGTTTTGGCAGACAATTTGCTCTTTAATTACGTAATTATCTATTATCATTAGGTACTTTGAAGCAGTTGACATTTAGTTTTTGATAAACTTTTCAGTTTCATTTTAGTTTGTGCATATAATATGTAGATTTTAAAGTCAGTTTTAGTGTTTCTATAAATACTTAGTATACCAACAACATGCTGCTTTAGGTATCAAAGGGATATCAAACTAAAGTCATATTTTATCTAAAACGGCTTCTATCAAACCAAAATATACATACATTACTGCGAAATTTTGCGAACGGAAAAAAATAAGATTCTTTTCGATACGTATTGTAATATTACATCAGGATGAAATAATTTAGTAAATGTATATTTTTTTTTAGTATTCTAAAAGTTTTAGATTTTATTGTCTTTGTATTGTTGACGAAAACCGTTGACTTTTGTTACGATATCTATAAAACTGAGTAAAACGCTCCCGATAAACATTGCTAATTTTGACGCATTTCACGCACCTTGCAGTATAAGAATGAAAATTTATCTATACATAACTTATTACTACTACTATACTAAGTATTTTCCATTTATTTTATCAGTTTGTATAACATTTATTTCAACAACTGCAAAGATATCTCACATGTCTACTCAGTAAAAATGCAAAAATATATATATGGATTGTAATAGGGGGCTTCCATTATTATTAATTACCCTTAGCCAGTTTTTTTATGTTTATATTAATATCAAGTTTAACAAAGCAAATGAGTTCTTAGAGGACAGACCTAATTAAATGTTTAATTTAAAGTTTTCCAATTTAGTTAGTGTTATGTAGTCTGTGGTTAGAGATTTGCTTAAGTTTGTATCTATTTAAAAAGTCATAGTTAGGATATTGACTTTTGTTATTTACTCGTACTTCGAGCACAGATTTTTTAATGATAATTTTTAATTTAAATCTCTTTAAATCTCCTGTCTTGTTTTTAGGGGTCCGTACGCCTATAAAAAAACTTACGATTCGACTTCGTTGTTCGTATGTCAAGACCATATATGTCGAGATCGTGTAAAGGTGTCAAGCTTAAAATAATATATTTTTTTAGGTTTATGGTCCCTTTGAGCACAGAAATAAACTATTAACACACCAAAATTCGCCGCGTAATCAAAACCTACAGGGTATTTTCCGTGAACCTACAGTTATGAAATTTGGCACAATTTGGCAATGTGTAGAGTACTCATAATATAAATAAAGGAAAAAACCGAAAAGTAAAAATTTTGTATGTATTTCATAGAAAAAGTCATAACAAACATATCTAGAGTTCATTTCATACAAAATAAGTGCATACGCTCGTCGGTCAACTTATATCAGTTGTATCTATAATCCTAAAATTGGTACGGAACCATCCGTAGGCGAGTTCGACTCACATTTGGCCGGCTAAACTAAACTTAGACATATAATATATAAAAAAAAAAATTAAATTAGCTTCACGCTATATCCCGCACACAGCAGGGTAGGCAGAGGGAACCTAGTGTTAAGACACTCCGTTCCCCACTTTCTGCCGAATTCTGGAGGCATTGCACATATAATATAATATAAAAGAAAATAAAAGAAATAAGTATTAAGTTGATTATAATATGTAAGATGGAGGCTTATCGTTAAGATAGTCTTTTCTTACAGGCGAGAGCAAGACCGGAAGTGGGAAATCAAAACTAGGATATGATAAAAATATATGGTTAACGTGAATATAATAAATGTATCATTGACGTATTCCCATTATCTTGCCATTATCGTGTGCGCGCTTTGCCTCATTACCAGAGCGAAAAAATTAAAATATGTTTTTAGGGGCATAAAGTGTGACGATAAGCGTGATGGTAGTGGATTCGGTTCCCACTTGAGGAAATGAAATATTGATTTATAGTTTTATTTTTTCGCTCTGGTGTCAAGGCAATGCGTGGCGTTGAGTTCTGCTACTCGGCACATTATTCCACCAGAATTCGGCGGAAAGTAAAGAGAGGAGTGTCTTAGCACTAGATTTCCTCTCTCTATCCTACTGTGTGCAGAATACAGCGTGAAGCTGGCTTTTCTTAATTTTTTTTTCCTCGATCGGGAATAGAACCCATAAACCTGTCCCGTATACAGTTACACGCTTGTGCCCTTGCACACGACTGGCTTTTATTTTTATGATTCTATATAATCTTTGCCAACTCCTTGAGGTGCAATTTTTTTTACCAAAACCGACGCCGATATCGGCAGTCAGTAAATAACTAAATTTAATATCAACTTGAAACAATTGATAAAATTCTCCCAAACTAATAATGGTAAGAAAGAAAAAGAAAAGAAAAAAGTTTTTTTAAAATATTGTCCTTGCAGAAACCGAACGTAAAATTTAACACTAAAAAGACTTCCCGCTAAAAAAGCGCTTTGACAGCGAAAAAGGCGGGAACGGCCGCCATTACCGACAAGTGACGCCGGCCAGTATAATTGGCTAGCTGTAGATATTATATTAAAGTTTAACCTCAAGATATTGCTTCTTTCGGAAATTTATTTAGTTGGTGGAGTTATTTTTATTGTTATTTAAACATCTGCAACGCGTTAAGTGGAATTGTGTGACAAATATTTAGGATAATTTACAAATAATAAATATGTATGATAACAAGTATTAAACCCATCTGACTGTAAAACCAACAAACGGATTCGATTCCTTATCCGAATTATCCGAATTATTTTTATTTCTTTGCCTTGGTAGCAAAGCAGCGAATCGTTGAGTTCCGCCATTCAACTCGAAAATGTCTCGAAAAGTGGGGAACGTAGTATCTTAACACTAGGTTCCCTACTTTCTGGCAATTTTTTGAGACCTTCTCTGTGCTATGAGGGGAAAATCGTGATTTTTTTAAAAATTGTAATACATGCATTGTGTGTGATTCAAGTGTATTTCTAAGAACAAAATATATATTTTTTATTTATTTTTTCTTTCTGTATTGTACAAGAGCTAGTGTATAAAAGATAAATTGTCGGTATGCACTCTTTATGCAAAACACTCATTAAGCCAACTTAATTAAAAGAAACAAACTGGAAATGCACAACCATTTCTAATTAGAACTAGCTGGATCACGTGACCTGTTTTATTTTTTATAAATCTCTTGCATTTTGGTCTTTGAGGCCGATCCTCACTCGAGAGTATGATTATATTTAAATTATTTTAACTTCCCCGCTCTGGTAGACAAGACGCGCAATTGAGTTAACTTATTGTTAATTTAGAGTAGCGTGTTAAATAAATTAAATTACTGCAGGTTTTTGTGTACAAGTCTATTACCTATACATTTTTGTACGATGTACCCTATATATAGCAGGGTATACGGGCGAATCTTGCTGAAATACTCCGTTTCTCACTTTTCGTCCAATTATCGAGACATTGCTTGGTGAGTTTCAGAACTCAACGCCACGCTTTGTCTTGTTACGAGAGCAAGGAAACGAAATCAATTCACTCATTCTCCGAGTGGAAATTGAATCCTCAACCGTCTTGTTTATAGTCAGACGCTGTGCCGCTACACCTCAACAGCCTAAATATGTATATTACGTCCGTATTTTTCAGGGGAGCCTGGACTTTAGCTTTTAAAAGGTCTGTCCGTGTAGGTTTGGAGTGGGTACTATAGGATTCGGCGCACTCGGCCCCCCTATCTTAGGCCAATGCATGCAGCACAGCCGAAACTACACAGCGTAGAAAGCAAAAATTTGGCACATAGGGTTCTTGAAGAATTTTCCCAAATTTCGTTTGACAGAAACGGGAAAAGAAGTATTTTTTTTTTAAGTAACATATTTACTAGCAAATGAATACTAAAAAGCTACAGCTCGTTTTGAATATGCCTAAACTTTACCTAGAATGGATATCGAACCTCCAACTGTCATGTACATTCGGATACTTTCTAGCTGTAATAGCATAGCTAGAATTTTTTTTTATATCTTCATTCCTTTATTTACGAAACCAAAAACAATATTACATTTTTTACATTCAAGGAGGAAGGAAAAAAAAGTTACATAGTAAATATAACCATTTTGCAAGAAATATTATAAGGAAATAGATGAAATAGAATATAGTTTCTACCATAATATTTATTAGTCTCTTTTAACACAATAAGAGCTAACGTTTTTATTACAAAATGGTAAGACTATAGACAATACAATTATTTTTTAATCTGTACTATTATTCAAAAGCAAAGATTAAATAGAGAAAAAACTACACTTTGACGTTTTGTTTCAGTCGGCCAAGCCTTTTATTATCTAATATAAAATAAAATATTTTTAATCTGCATTGATTCGAATTCGCTACTTCCACAGTCTTTATCAGATTAGCGAACAAAAGACAAGTAATTTAGAAACACAAGAACCTTCTGTTTTTTGTCAAAATGCTTATTAAACATATAATTATTGTAAAGTAGCCTTTACTTATATAAAAATAGGAGTACTTTTCCATTTCTTCCAGTATTTTATATTTTAACTGGACATTTCTGGGGCTAACAATTTTCTTTAAGACAATTCTCAATAAATAAATTAATTCTCTGATGATTTTGCTCTGAGGAAATCGTTTAATTTCGTTTGTTCAACAGAATATAAAAATTGTAATATATTTAAAAAAAACTAAACAACTATCTTTTCAAATGCTATAGAATGTGCTCGGAGCTATAAATTATATGAGCCTCTCAGATGACTTACTAGCAACCTCTGAAGAGTCCCACTATTTAAGTCCTGGCTCCATTATCATACCAGCTCGATTTTTTTTGCGTTAAGCTGTATTCTGCACATAGCAGGGTAAGTAGGGAGAGGTTGGGAACCTATGGAAGTGTTCGTCCCCATTAAGAGACTTCTGTTACCATGTTTCGTAGAATTCTGGAGGTTTTGCTTGTTGAGTGGCTCCTCGAGTGGGAATCCAACTGAACCTGTCGCGTTTTCGTCGCAGGCTTGTGCGCCACGACTGGCCTCAATTCGATGACACCACACTTTTGTATTGTTACCTAAACTACTTATAACTGCCGAGTTTCATGATGATATAATCAAAATCAGATTATTAGATATTATATGTTATAATTTACAAGTGGACCTTTTAAAAGCGTGTAAGAAATATTATGTTAATTTTTCTTCAAATAATACAATGTTAACGCTTAAATAGTACTATACGAATATATTAAACACTTCTGTTTTGAGTTTAAGTCTTGGTCGAGGAGCATTTGTATGCAGATGGTATCTCATTTTGGTTAAGGTTCCGCATTTTATTATTCTAAGTCAAAATATAATATGAAAAATAATGTATTAAGTTGTTAGTCGCGTTGGTTTGTAAACGCGACGGCTATGGATTCGATATCCACTCGTGGGAATTAATTATTTTCATTTCTTCGCTCTAGTAACAAGACAAAGCGCGGCGTTTAGTTCTACCACTCTGTTGAGTCCGGAGAAAGTCCACATTTCCAGATATTGTATGTTTACAATATCTGGAAATGTGGACTTTCTCCGGCATAAAAAATTTTGTAAACCGGTAAAATATTTGGCACTCATAAAATGCATGCATGTAATTTGCAATGCAAGCATGTAATTTCTTATCCTTATAATAAAATTGTACCTAACTGATCTTTGTCTATAATAACGAAAATATATTATCGAGGGCAATTATCAAGGTAATAGTACCCAAAATAATGATTTTTAATTTTTTATATCTGTTTGTCGGTTTGCCTGTGCGTTTGTCACGCTAATCTCAGAAGCGGCTTAGCCGTTTCAAGGGCGATTTTCGCTTTTACAAATTTGCCTTTGGTAAATTTTGGTGGTTGTTTTATTTAAATTGGTTTATAAATCATAAAGTTATATCAATATAAAGTATTAGGCTCAGAATAATTTTATTATTGAATTAACTGAAACTTTAGTTTTCAATTTATGGATATTGTTATTAAAATATATAATAAATGTCATTAAAACATGAAAGTGATTAAGTTTATTAAATAAATATTTGTGTAGTTGTAGCGGGCGAAGCCGAGAGCGAGTTGCTAGTTCTGAATAAAATTAGTCCTTGATTCCCGCGGTCCCTGTTTCCCATTTATATACCGGATACAGGGTTAAAAAAAAATTAAAAAACTTGTCCAAATGTAAACCTACAAGTTGGTTAAGATTTCTTGTAATATAACTTTCGAGGTTTCAGTTGAAAAGACAAATTGATGACTTCTGTTCCAGACTTTATGTACGTGAATGGGATTCTTATTTGAGAGCTAGATAGATACCTATTCAATTCTTTGGATCTTTTAAGCATCTGCTAAATTTCTTCTTGAATATTTAAAATAAACTTAGTGGTGGTGCAGTGGAACAGGGTCAGCATGGTTGTGGGATCTATAAACACTCGGGCAATGATTGTATTTAGATTATTTTCATTACCCAGCTCTGGTAGATAATGCGCGGTATTGAGCTCCACCACTAAATACGCCATATCTGAAAAGTTGGGCGGAATTTAGAGAACGGAGTGTCTTAACACTAGGTACCAGAAGGACTGGGCTCTTATATGGGAAAAAGAGTAAAGCTGTACAGTTAGCAAGATATCGCCAAAAAATCTGGTGACAGTTATATTTTTCTCTATTCTCCCAACATTGTAACCCGATACTCGTGTTATGTGCACGTTTTGTCTATTGCATGCCAAAATTTACTAACTTGATCCTAACTTGTATATATTTATATTGTTCTTTATGTGTGTGTGGTCGAGATCCTAGTGCATAAATCTGCAGGTATCTGTTTTATTAATTAATTTTTTAAGCATGTTACATGATAGTAGTATAGATTACACAAGGGTTGCCTAGAAAATTCGTGCTGCAATCACTTTTAATTAAATTTATGGAAATTCGTTTTTGTTGAAAAGTTGCACTCATATGTTTTTTTTGTGAATCCAACATTATTGGAAAATAAATCGCGTAAGGAATTGTAAAAAGAATGGTTGCCACCTCTCAGTCTTACCTGGTTTTAACAGGTCACTTAATGTTGATTTTTTAAGTGAATTATATATAAAATTAAAGCTTATTCTATTCTCAATATTATAAAACATGGTTGCCTGTAAAATAACTGCCGCAAGTTGAGTTTGCCATCATTTGAAAGATTTTTTTTTTCGGTTTCAGTTTACCGTGAGTGCTTTATATTTTAAAGAAAAATATCATATAATGGAAGGTCAATCTTAAAATCAACGCTTATTCTAACTATTCGCCTGTTAAATGATGATTTTAATCATATAAAGCACATACAGAAAGCTATGTAAAGCGATCCTGGTTTTCAACTAAAATAATTTATGATATTGAGTCTTTGCTGAATTTGTTTCCTATATATTAATACTCATTTAAAAATTTCTTTTAAATAGTGTTGGATTCACATAAAAATATATGAGTTTCTTCAATAGGTGATTTCCGCAGGATTCTTCCAGGCAACCCTAGTGTAATCTATTCTACTATCATGTACATATCATTTTTAAATATAAGTTTTATTTAAAAAATAGATATCTGCAGATTCATGCAATGGGATCTTAGGCCATTAGTATAACTTGATTTTACATAGGACCTAAGTACCTATACCAAGACAAGAGTCTTAAATGGTTTACAAAAGGTGTGGATTCAAATCCCGCTTAATTTAAATTTAAATTTTTCTTTTGGTGTCTTAGTATGGCGTAACATTTAAAAAAAGTTAAAAATATATTTTATCAATACACGAAAAAGAAATTATTTTTTTTTATATAAAAGATTGTCTTTTCAGTGGCCATCGATTCCAAAATCTTAGCGACGAATTTCGCAACTGCACCATGGTCGTATCTAATTTTTATTTTCTTAATTTCAGGCTGTATCCCGTACATAGTAGGGTAGGCAAAGGGAATTTGGGAACCTAATGTTAAGACACTCCGTTGTCCACTTAGCGCTGAATTCTGAAGGCATTGTGTTTTGAGTAGCGAAACGCAACGTAGCGCTTTGCTTTGTTACCAAAGCGGGGAAAGGAGACACCTAAAATATAATATGCTGTATTTAACCTAAGTGGCTAAGACAATTCAAATTTTGTCTTAGTATCAAAGAGATTCCGTGGTTTTCCAGTTTCATAGTACAAGGCTTTACAAAAGACTAGGCGTCGCCGGCAACTTTGTTTACGTCAACTTTAAAACGTTAATTGAAAAACCTCGTTTTTGACCGTCGCCGTAGGAATTTCGATAAATCCTATATGAGTGCTCACGCACATTCCTCAATCAGTCACGTCAGTAATGGAATAATTGTATATTAGGAGTACGCGTCTACGAATATTTCTATTAAAAAAATTCTAGTCTCGATTTAAAGGCAGTGCTATAATAGTTTCAGATTTCTCTCTCTCTTATAACGCAATAAGCGAACAATAAAAAAAAAAATAAGAAACAATTGATTTTTTTTATTACATTATCGCAGCCTAATAATATATAATTCGGAAATATGTATTTATTTTTTATTTCAGCTTCAAGCTGTATCTCCCATATATAACCTAATGTTAAGACATTCTGTTATAACCCAGTGTTAAGACATTCCGTTTTGTTCCGCATTGCCCGAATTTTTTGGACATTGTGTGTTAAGTGGCGCAACTAAACGCTGGACTTTGTCTTGTCACTAGAGCGAGGAAATAAAAATAATTATTTTTTCCAAGTGGGAATCGAATCAACAACCATTAGGTTTACAATATACGGCCCAAAGATAAAAATAATATGAAATAAGTAAATAGACACGTAAAATAACAAAATTTCCGAAATTCCACATCCAAAGTATCAAAGCTCTTTTTTGTTAATAATTATAATAATGAAAGAAAAATAAAACAAAATTATAACTACCCGCGAACGTGTTTGAAATGCAAGTGTTTTTTAAACACGACAGCAAATTCAAATTTGAATTCGCTATGGGAGGTTAGAGGGTATCGATCCTCTCAATCCCTACCCCTATATACCTATTTTGGGAAGAGGAAAATAGTTGACTTCCTATTACCTATAGCCAATTTCATCTGTATCGGGGATTCCCTGAAACAATGTCAATTTGTTTTTGTTATGTTTTCCCCCCTAAATATCTATGTTTGTTATGATTAAAGTAATTTAGATTGATAGAAATATACGTGTGTGATTATTTAGATGTTATCTGTTGATGGGTTGGCTGTTTAGATGTTAACTGTTGACTTTTTTATTAATAACATTATAGAGTGAGAGTTAGGAGTTTCGTTTCTTTTGTAAAGACAAAGGACATCGGACATCTATTAATATTTATGCATTAAAACTAAACTAACTGGCTTCACGCTGTATCCCTAGCGGGGTGGTCAGAGAGAACGTAGCGACAAACGCTACGGTCTCTACATACCTCTTTCGCCTCTTCCACTGTCATTAGCCTCTTCATACCATACCCTTCGGGGGGTCCTCATGTTTTTAACTATGTGTTTTTGACCGTCGTCGAGTAAATTAAGCAAATAATTTAGGCCGTCGTGGCGCAGGGGCACAAGTGTGTGACTGTAGACGAAACGGTTGCGTGATCGATTCCTTCTCGGGTAAAATCGACTGATTGTGGGTTTGATTCCCACTCGAGGAAGTGAAATATCTATTTACATTGACATATATTTTCATTTCTTCTGTCTGGTTTCAAGGCAAAGCGCGGCGTTGAGTTCCACCACTCAACACGCAATGCCTCCAAAATCGGCGGAAAGTGGGGAACGGAGTGTCTTAACACTAGGTTCTATCTGCCTACCCTGCTGCTGTCGTACACAGCAGATACAGCGTGAATTAACAATTAGAGACAAAGCGCATTGCGCCGCTCGGCGGAAAGTGGAGTATGGAAGTGTCGTAATGGGAAAAGAGAATCATGACTATAGGTATCCTCTGCCTATCCTATTATGTGCAGGACACAGTGTGAAGCTTTATAAAAAGCGTGTATAACTATTAATCGAAAAACTAAATTTTAAGTGCGGCTGCGCCTCCATAGTCAAATGCACATGGACAACACAAAGAATTTTACTGGGTTTTCGAAGTTTAGTTTGGTTTATATCGACAGAGAGTTCTCTGCCTATCCTTTTAGCTATGAAAGATGGATATCTAAAAAATAGCAAAAATACTTACTATACTATTGTTACTTCGTCTAGATGCTAAAAGTGTAAAGAGATGAGTCACTTTTGATTTACTTCCTGTAAGGAGGGGTTTTAATGCATATTTGTTGTTTTTGAATTTTTTTAACTTATTAGTGCTACACAATATTATTTTTTTATCTCATTGGGATCCATTAATTATTGATGTGAAAAGTAGCGTTTTATAAAAAAATTAAGGCTTTGAGCATTCATTGCGTGTATATAACTCAACTCAACCACAGGCTATGTTTGTTACTAATAATTCATTCTTCAAGCCCACAACCATCTCGTTTATAGACACGACGTCAATTATTTTTATGTATTTCTTCACAATAATACAGCTAATTTCAAGTAAGTGCAACTTTGAAGCCGCTTCTTTGAAATATATTTAGGTTTGAACCACTGAGCTACAGGAACAGGAATATCTAAGTATAATAAGGCAGTTTTTGGATACATCTCGTATTCTAGGGAAGGAGCGTACAACTCAATATTTGAGCAGATGTTCTTTTTGGGTGGCGCGAAAATGTTATTTTTATGCGACCTACATGGAAATGTTGTTTGCTAGTGATGTTCTATTTAGATACGATAAACTTTTTTCTTTTTTTGAGAATCGAATCTACGATTACGATGTAATGTATGGTTTTTATTGTACTTTCATGCTGTATATATATAGCAAAGTAGGCAGGAGGGCCTAGGACCATATTTATTTGTTATTGTTTTCTACTATACCTGTCTTAAATTAAATGAGAATAAGCAAATATATAATGTAATTTAAATATGAAGAAAATTATTTATAATTTACGATAGTGATGTATTATAGACATGTAATAAAATATGATTCATTATTAAATAACCCTGGCGTAAAAGAAACGGCGTCTGACTATAAATATAATAATTAAGTTCAAGTCTCACTCCGAAAAATGAATTATTTTATTTTCCCGCTTTAGAAAGTTGAAGCGTGGCGTAGAGTTTTGTAACTTGACACGTAATGTCTCGGAAATTGGGCGGAATGTTATGGACGGAGTGTCTTAATATTCTTAATTTCTATACCAATATAGCGACGGTGTGGTCTAAAAAACTAAGTTTCGTTAATGTCTGTCTTGTCGCTTGCATTTTAAGTTGGCGTTCTACTCCGCGTTCTATGCCTTTGCGTTGTCCGTCTGTCACTCTATAACGAAAGAGTTTTATATACTTTATTTTTATCGATAAAAACACACGCCATGCCTATCATTACCCTCCGTAACCCCACGCCGTCTAGAATTTGTATCTTAACATGCCTTCTCTATTATTTAACGAATATTATACATTCTGAAGGGTTTTCCGAACTTGTGCGCCTTTTTTTGTATTGTATTTAAATTAAATATTTATTAGCGTTTCCCCTTTTTTTGTATTGATGCACCGATTTTGATAGGGTTTTAATTATTTATTATGTTTTGATTGTCAATTGAAACGTATATGTAATGCCTATTTTCTCCTGCCTATCTTCAGTGGGCTGGCCTGATTAAATAATGCGACGAATTTAATTATTATAAGTATACCACAGAGAAAACCCACTACGAACTTAGACGTGTTATTTACTTTATTTTATGAGTGCGTACACCTATAAACCGTTATACAGAACTTTCAGAGAGCAAGTCCGACTCAGACTTGACCGATTTTTTTATTGCTCAATTCCTACACAACACAACAACTAGGAATACATTTTTTTAAACATTTTTAAAGTGTTATTCCACACTTAGGAAAGAAAAATACTTATTTGAACGTAGCGGGACTCGAACCCGCGCCTCCTGGAAACCGACCAGGCGCTCTGACCACTGAGCAATACATTCACTAGGAATACAATTCCGTGCCACGCTTGACATGGCATTGTACCCTATGTAAGGATCTGTAGGTTTCTGCGGTTCTGTCACTTTAGGCAGAAATTAAGTATAGCCTGACTTAACGATTAGTTTATTTATTTATTTCGATCATCCAAAAGTTTTTATATATAAAAGAAGATACATTATTACGTTATAAAAATTACATTATTGTAAATCCATATGAAAATTAACACAGGTACTAAAATCATAGGAAAAAAATGTTTAACTTTATTTAATTAGTTTGCAATTAAATACTGCAAGCATTTTGTTTTAAATACTCCGATAGAGAGATACATCAAAAATTCGTGGTATAGTAGCATGAGTTCTTTGCCTCCCTCCCAAAATGTAGAAGTTGTATGTTTTTTTTTAAATTCACGCTGCATTTCTCTTATAGCAGGGAAGGCACAAACCTAGTATTAAGAAACGTTGTTCCCCACATTGTTAAATTTCCGAAACACTGCGTGTTAAGTTGCGGAACTCAATGCCGTGAAAAATAATATATCATTTATTATAAGTGAAAATCGAACTCACAGCCCTCGCGTTTACAGCCAGACACAGTGTGAAAATTTAAGGATAAAATAATATCGAGACTAATCATATTAGAATGCAATACAAGAAGGTCGTGCGTGATGGTATCTTAAATTATCCTTAACTATATTTAAATATATGGTAAACAGACATTTTTGACACTAATGTGACGAGAATAATGTCATTTGGATTTACTTATTTATAGTGGATGTGGGTTCAAATTTAATAGCAATTGCCAATTAAATTGATGTTGATACCTAAAATGTGGATAAATACAATATGGTCTCTATTCTTTTTGCTGCATAGTATAAAATGGAATCTCATCCCATCTATGTACGTTCCATCTATATTGAAAATACACACAGCAATTTAATGCGGTCCGAATTGCATGTTGAGTGGCGGAGCTCAACGCCGCACTTTGCCAAAAAAAGTTACTATTAAAAACGAAAGTTACTATCCTTAACCTGTAATAATGTTTTATGTATAGGTAATACATTTAGCGCAGATTTATATTTTATACTTTCCTTATAAAACCTTATATTTAAAAATATATATATATAATCAAATCTACGACCACCGTCAAAACAAGACCGCCCAGTAGTCATTCAAGTGGTTAGTTTACTCAAGCATTGTAACCTGTTTTTAGTTCTACACTCGTTTGTTTAATAACACTAGTTGTATAGTACAAATTATAAGCAAAAAGCGATTTTATTAAGCGATGGAAAAAAACGCATTTCCTGCATACACCAGAGGTTTCTTTTAATAACAAGGTCCAAAATTATAAGTAATTTACAAATAAATACAACCACCATTTTACACTAACCGTGCCCTACACTAACTCAAAAGGTAACGGAGGAGCTAGACAACTACGACATTAACTGTGATTATGAAGGCTTGAGTTCATAAGTTTAAGTATATTCTGTTATTATTTTCTCTACAAAGTAATTTTTAGGCTCCCGGCGCCCATATCTCTGAAAACGTAGAATTATACTTTTTAGTATAAAACTTATAAAAAAATAATATAGCAGGATTTGAACTGACGGCTCTTGGAGAACGTCCAAACGTTCTGACCACTAATCCATACGTTCTTATGAAGCCACGTTGAAATTCTTATATGCTTGTAACAACTTATTTATATCGTTATAAGTACGTGGACAATTGCAAAAAATCTTATAGAATATAAGTAAAAATCTTGTAACTCATCCCACATATGCCCACACCAAGTATAAAATTACAACCACCTTTTTAAAGTAAAAAAGCGTGCTCGAAGAATTTTAAAAGGTGTAAAATTAAGTTAATTGTTGCTAACAATATTTATTTAGCAGTTAGCGTTGGCTGTTTGGGTGTGTGCCATTGTCATTATCGATTTTAACACCCCCTGTAGGTATTGTTTGTGAATGCTTTTTGTAGAACACACTGTATCTTCCTGCTTCGTTCTCGTTTTCGTTATTCATTTTCACAAAATATATGAATGGAAGGTGATCGGAGAGATGTGTCATTATTATAATTGTTTCTAGGTCTGACGTGGTGTCCGTGGCACAAGTATAAGATTTCTACTCGGGAGGTGAAATTATTTCAAATTTTAATTTCCTCTTTTTAATTTGCCTCGGTGCGGCAAAGAGCGGCGTTGAGTTCAGCCACTCAACACACAGTCTCGGCAACGTTAGCCTCGTGTCACTGCACCATGACGGCCTAATTTTTTTATTTTTTATGTTTTCTAAAAAAGTATCTACAACCTAGTTTTGAGACACTTTAAAAAAGTTAAAAATAAGAATAAAGTCAAGATTTACCGAATAAATTCGAACCTGTACTTAAAAATCATAATTCAATTATTCCATCTCGTTAATATTGGAACGTCGAGTGGACTTGAGGGGACGGTCGTCGAGTAGACAATTAAAATAAAAAAAAGAAATTCGCTCTTTTTGCTTAAATTCGCTTTCCTCGCTTAATTATTTCAGTTAGTATAACGGAGGTGTATTGAAGTGTTCTTGTAATTGTCTATTATTGTAAGTGGCACTTGAATTTGAATCTTGAACTGTCTCAATTAAAATAATACTTACTGAATTGTCTACTTGGCTATGGGGGAATAACTTAGTGCCAAGATACTCCGTTCTCCGCTTTCCGCTCAAAGTCGTGGTATTTTAACTAGATCTCTTTTTAGCATGTATTCTCCAATTTTATAAAATTATCTCTTTTTCTTCTTTTTGTGTACTCGAAACGCCATACACTAAGAACAGAACAGAGCAGAACTTGCGTGGTGGAATTTAACTCCGCGCTATGTAATAACGAAACAGTTCTTGTTGCGTTTGCAGTCACACGGCCTCATTATTTTATGATAATTATTTATGATTAGGTACTAAGCGCTAGTAGGTTGTAGGCCGTCGTGGTGTAGCGGCACACCGGAGCTGTAAATGCGACGGTCTCGGCTTCGATTCCCACTCGGAAAAGAATTATAATGACTTCCTCGCTTTGGTAACACGACAAAATGCGGCATTCAGCTTCGCTTGTCAACAAGCAAAACGAAAATTGGATTGACATTGGGGATCGGAGTCTCAAGGCTAGGTTCCCTCTGTCTACCCTGTTAAATGCGGGATACAGCGTGAACCTAACATGTCTATCTTATAAGATATTTAAGCAAAACAGTGTCGTGGGTTGATTTCTTAAGCGATTTTGGCATTCTCGCTCCGGGCACGATGCTAAATACGATAAGATATAATAAATTAGAAATTTAATTGTATGTTGCTATAGAACGGTGCTAATGTAAGTGGATTGGAGGCGCAACTAACCTACTTAGTTATAACTATAATTATATACAATTTTTATATTGCAAAAGTATTTTTTTTTGTACAATTATTAAATAATGTTGAACAAGGTTTAAATGAGTTTGCGATGTTTAGTGGCGAGTGTTTAAAAGAAAGTAATTTCACGCTTTATCCCCTAAGGCAGGATAAATAGAGTTAACTCTATCCAAGGCCATGAGGCCAGTCGTGTCGCAGGGGCACATTTGTGTGACTGTAAAGCTACTGGTTGTGGGTTCGATCCCACGAACTCGAGGAAATGAAATATTTATTTAAATTTATATTTTCATTTTTTCACGCTTCTGCCACACAACCCGTGACTCAGTTTTTTGTAGGATTCAATGGAAAGTGGGGAACGAGGTATGTTAAAACTAGGTTCCTTCTGCCTACCACGTTGTGTGCGGGATACAGCGTGAAACTGATTTATTTTTTTATTAAGTGCTGTTGATGTTCACTCTGGCAGCTAATAATGTTTATAAATATATTGTAAATTATTTTTTCGAAACTGTTGAATTTCTTGCTCTTCTTAGTAGAACTGCCGCCTCACTGCCTGTAACTTGACGATAAAAGGTGTTTGGAACGGCCTAATTGAACAATGAATATTTAGATTTTGAACTTAAAGTTAAGATAATCCGTTTCCAATTTTTCGTTTAATTCCGAGATAATTACCGTGTCGAGTGGCGGAATTAAACGCCGCGCTTGAAGCTTTTAGTTTGGCAGATAGGAGAAAAGTATATAAATATCATTATTACTCCGAGTAGGGGCCCACAACCATTAGCTAAACAGTAATTACTACTAGGGGGGAAAATTATAATTAAATTATTTGTGTTTCTTTTCAAGTAGACAAAGCACATCTGCCGAAAATTAGACGGTGCGTGGGTAACGGAGGGTATAAAACACCAAGTACCCTCTGTCTTCTGCTTATCCTGCTGAAAATGGGAAGAGTGAATTTCCTTTTTGTTTAACTTAAGAAAAAAGTACGAAAAATTCATAGAATCTCTAGAACAAAATGTCGAATTCGTATCCACTACCTTTCCAACTAAAATCCGTATTCACAGATCTACAAGATATATTTACTTATTTAGCAAAACAATCGCGTATCTAAATGGCGTCGAGTTTTCAGCGTTAGATATATTTTGTATTGTAAATATTCAAAATTGAACACTTTGAACGCGCGCCGCATATAAATAACTAATAGTGCTGTATGTCTGTGTTTGTATACTTACTTATATCATATTCTTAGTATTTTTCGTAGATGAAATATTTAGGTTTTATCAAAGATTTTATTCTACACCTACTATATTCTATTCGTTGTTTGTGACATATGGCACATTCGAAGGCTCTTATTTATAAATCGATCTTGAGATGCCGTTATCATTCATATATTATAATCTATAAATGCAAACTACATCACAAGATCGTTCTCAAGAGCGATCTCACATTTCAGATTTTTCGGTTAATAAATGGAATAACCAACACAAAAATAATGTTTCAATTCGAACTGGTGTTGCCAGAGATTGACGCGTTCAATCAAACTAATTTTTCGGTTTTATAATATTAGTAAAGTCTAAAGACATAACTCAAATTTATTAACGTAGTTTCTTAAGTAAAAATTTAAATAATAACTAAACTATAACTTCAGGCCCTCGTGGCGCAAGGGCACAAGGGTGTAACTGTAATGACGGTAGTGGGTTCGATCCCCACACGAGGGCATTAATTTTTATTTCTTAATATTTTCATTTCTTGGCTCTGGCACCAAGTCACAAGCCCGGCAAGTGTATTGAGTTCCGTCACTCAACACATAATGCCCCGAAAAATTTTGGGGTGGGAGGAGTGTCTTAACAATAGGTTCCCTCTGCCTACCCTGCTGTGTGCGGGATACAACGTGAAGCTGATTTACTTTTACATCATTTACAATAGATACTCTTCTTGATGGTTGTAGATTCAAATCTTGTTGGTTTTAGTATGTACCCATAATAAGCATTTTTTATTTGTATTTTTACGCTTTATACCGCCTAGCAGGGTAGGTGAAGGAGATCTAGTCTCAGAAATTGGCCAGAAAGTGGGAAACGGAGTGTCTTAACACTAGGTTACCTCTGCTAACACTGCTATATTCGATATACACCGTGAAGCCTTAAAAAAAGCTATATATAACTAATTACCATTTTTCTCTACATATTTCTTATTATAACTAAGTATATTTCGGAGAAAATGAATAAACATTTTTTTTCTGGCTCTTACGTGTTTTGCTCCCTTCCTTTGCTTACGTAATTACGATTGTTAGGTTTGTGGCATACTAGGTTATATTATAGTATATTTGTATAAAACTCTTCCATCACTGTACTTAGAAAGTTAAAATTTTTGCATGTATGTAGGTTAGGGAATGTAGGGGAGCTCTGGGAGAGGGTTTCATGAGAAAAAAAAACGGGGGTTTTCGTTTTACTTTCCGGAGTATAAGCAAACGAAATTGCAAACGACCTCCAGTATCAATAAGTGCATAATATTGCTTGTTTAATTTTAATTTAAGAGTCACCAAAAACTTTTCTTACATATTTAAAATATGCTGAAACTTAAAAGATGGTTTGGACGGATGGGAAGAGAGTACCATTTACGTTTTTTTTATTTCTATTAGCTCCACGCTGTATCCCGCACAGTAGGGTAAGCAGCGGTGGAGATCGGAAGTGTCTTAGTGGAGAACACAGTCTTAATACAAGGCTCCCAGGTTCCCTCTGTCTATTTCATTGATAGCTTATTTTTGTTATTAAATAGTTTATTATAAGTTATAGTATTTTACACATTTTAAATTATACTTTAAAAAACTGAACTCTTTATCTGTATTAATCTCGTATATTTTTTACCTATTTTCCCGTTCAAAACGTCGGGTTTCAAAAGGTATACACTACGTAATTACTTCGGTTATTAAAATTTATTAAAAAAATCTAAATACTTTTTAAATCTAAAAATTTATAATTTTTTTTAATTAATTATTTAATAGCTTAAAAATGTAGACTTTGTTTTTAAATTGAAACCTTAATCTATCATCAATAATAGTAAACATGTTTATTAATTAAACACTTATTATTATAATATTGTTTCTCAGTGTGTTGCAAACTTTATGTAGGATACACAAAATGGTTGCCCCTTTTCCAGAGGAAATATAACAGAGTGTAATTATATGATGAAGTCAGTCGAGAAGTGGCCTAACTTTTATAAGGTATTTTAGGAAAAGATTAATGAATAATACATTTTTATATAATATCGACTCCGGTGGCATTATATTGTTCTGATAGACTGAAGCTATAATAATAATACAAAGAAGAGAGTTGAAGATGAGAAGGCGTTAACTTCAGGACCTACTTAATTGAATATATATTTTTTTTATTTTTTCACAGTATATTTATCGAGGATATATGTATAGCCTCAGTCATTACGATATAACTCACTGTACCTGTGGTCAGAGACCTACCTACCCATCTGTCTACCTCCTGGTCAGAGAACTGGAGGAGCTGGGTACTTTGTAACCACCCCAGATTAGTCTTGTGCCCACCCTAGAAATTTTACTAACAAAAATTGACCTTATATTATTGAATTGATTTAAAAAAAAACCTATACACGAACATGAACATATTTCATTAAAGCTAAAGTCCAGGAAGAAAATATTTCTAAATATGCCCATGTGTATGTGTCATATACAACTCTTAGTTATTCTGTTTGATAACGCAGGCGAAGCCGCAGGTAAAACCTGATAAAAATACAATCTCTTTCAAATATTTTACTCTATATATTTTATTACTTTATTTGAAACTTATGGGTTAGGGCACATGCATTAACAGTGTATAATTTCTATTTACTAAGAGTGTTTAGGTAAGAATAGAGGATAATATATATAACTATGTATAATATATACAAATATAACATCTAACAAAAAGCACTAATGGCACAGTAGACTGTCTACGCAGTGATTATAGGTTGAGTTTCGAAAATATTTATTGAAGAAGAGACAATCGAGTTTCTTAATAAATTTTAAAGAAGGATATGATTATGAGTAAGGATTCTATAAAAAAAAAAACAATCAACGTTTTTTCCCTCATATAGCTGGGTAGGCAGACGGAAACTAGTCACCTAGTGTTAAGGCACTCCCTTCTCCATGTACCGGTATTTATTTATTTATAGGCGGTATTTTAGAGATTTTTGTTCACGCTGCTAAGGTAAATGTAACTTGACTTGTTACATATTTAATTTCGAATAGAAATTTTAAGTTTTGTAACTTGGATAAATATGATGTGTTAGTATAAATTTGGTATGAAAAACCTCTAATAATAATTTAAAACTCAAATAAACAACAAATAGTTCCGACCTCTAACAACATCCAGAAGGCACAAACACTGTATACAGCAATAAAAACGGATATTAAAAACCAAACGCGTCACATTTATCACAAGTGTTGCCTCAGATTGATATAAAATATGGTGCGCCCACCCCATTATTGTCTTGGAGATTATTTTTCTACTTGCACTGCTTTTTATATCTACATTGTTCTCATACGGGTTTGCTTGCAAAATATATTTAGTTTTGACATGTTATGGCGCGGCGTTATGTTCCGTCGCTAGTGATGTCTGAAAATAGACGGAAAATGAAGATAAGAAATATGAGTAAATATTGATGTCAGACAGGGTTTTATTGTAGTTGAGTTCCATCTCCACTCCTGCTATAGAAAGACAAAGCGTAGTGGCGTTGTGTTGTGCCACACAAGTTGTGTTATTGTTGGTTGTGTCTCGAATATTGGACGTAAAGTGGTTCGAGTGACTTAACATGCTCTCCCTCTGCCTATCCTGTTATGTGGGATATAGAATGAAGCGAAAAACAAATATAATAAAAGAAAGAGGCCTTGAGGGTGCAGCTTTTTATTGTAAGCGTTCGATCTCGATTCCTTTCTCCTGCTCTAGAAACAAAGACAAAATAATTAAATTATTATACAGACAGTAAATATAATAATCTAAATAAGTATTTTTCCTTCATATATTCGGTGTAATACTTTAAAATTGTCAAAAATATACCAACAATTTACATTAAAATGACTGTAAAAGTATTTAATATAAATTATAATAACAGCAAAGCTACAAAATACGCTACATATCCACTCGCGGGAAAAAACGTGAAACCGGTGTTTCCTTTTTTTAATTTTGTCAAATTATTTTTTCCAGATGCGGTGGCGCTGCTAACCAACAGTGATGCAGGGCGGCGGCGCGCCCGCCACCGACGCCGACCAGGCGCAGTTCGAGGCAGACAAACGAGCTGTTTACAAGTAAGACTTGAAATATCCTTTACTAATAGACTTTTGAATTGTAGAACGAACATATTGCTACTACGCGATTTAGTCGTATTTGGGAAAAGACGAAGCGCGGCGTTGAGTCCCGCTAAAGCTCAGTAAGATACAGTGTGAAGACGAAAAAAGTGTGTTAAAAATAAGCATCTCCCTCGTATGATCGTCAAATCGTAAATCTATAGTTGATAAGGAAAAACATAGAGTTGTAACAAGTCCCGTTGAGTTTCTTGCCCCAGTTCTTCTCTGTGACTTTTAGTGACTTGGTGGAAAATTACTAGACGTTTTAAAAATGAAGCTTTTAACTTCTTCTCCTGACTTCTTTGACTATGACTTGTTATTTTTGTTTTGTTGTTTTTCAGATAGTTGTAGATGTTTTGATAAAAAATCTTAGAATGTGCTATCCTCATGGTGCTGGTTACTAACAAAAACTTCGTTAAAAGGAATAGTCTCACCAATATTGTTTTTAGCAACCAATTAAATAAAATATATGTCAACAGTATTTCACTATATCTGTCCTTGCACTGAAAGATTAATTGATTGATAATATCGGTCTGATATCACGTAGCGTATTTAGTTCCTGTTACTTTAATTTGTTTCACTTTTTCTTATCCTCTAGTATTTTCCGTATTTTATAAGTTAGATAACGAAAAGACATTGATGTGTCGCTGTCGTCATCTACAGATACTTTTACCTTAAAGCCAGCCTTTTAAACATCTTCAACTCTTTGAGTGGAAATATTTATGGGCGGAAGTAACTTGAAAACTTGAAGGTAATCGATACTTCGGATTTTTTGCAATTGTACCAAAACAAAGACTACTTTCGTCATTTTATACTGAGTGACAATGGATGCTGTGTGACTTATGGCAGTCCGACACTAGTCGAATAGTTTTTATCACCATTTATAATTTCAATTATTTAATCAAATGAAATAGATCCAGGCTATATCCCGCATATAGCGTGCTACCACACGTTCCTCACTTCTAGAGCTATGGATTTTTACTTAGGAAACCTACTATGTCGACAAACCATTGTATTTCTTCAGATATTACGGCAAAGCTCAACAAAAATGTCGGTTAAATGAACAGACCATTGAAATACAGCAGCATTGAAATTTAAACATCAATTTGAGAAGATTTAAGCCCAGAATTATTTATATATTAAATTATATACCCACGTTAATTAGATATAGCTCATTTAATGAAGGACAATTAAGAAGGAACTATAAAAACATGGTAATTTAAATGCTCAAATACTTATCTTTCAGACATCCTCTCTTCCCACTCCTGGCTCTCCTCCTAGAGAGATGTGAGCAAGCCACTGCTGGGGCGGAGCCTCCAGCTGCTGACGCCTTCGGTGCTGACCTCCAGGCATTTGTGCAGCATCAGCGCAGGGATAGACGGCCTTTTCTGGTTGATGATCCTGAGATTGATGGACTAATGATTAAGAGTATACAAGTAAGGAGTTTTAGAGTGTACAAGTATATTATGTTTTTATTAATGTAATTAAATTTTCATTAAATTTACAGTATAGTATTGAAAAGTTCTTATAATTATGTGCTTTTATGTGTATGTATTACAAAATTATTTGTTCTCTCAACTGGAATATGAATTTATAATTTTGACATTGACGTAATATGAAGTACGTTACGTTATTGAACCTTAATTTTCAGTATTCGGACAAATTTCCTTAAGAATTGTACTCGTAAGACATTAAACAATATAAAATTAGTAATTTCCTCTTTCTAGGTCCTCAGGATCCACCTCCTGGAACTGGAGAAAGTCCAAGAATTATGTAGGGACTTCTGTGGAAGGTACATCGCATGTTTGAAAACCAAGATGCAGAGTGAGAATCTTTTAAGGACTGATTATAGCGCTGGTATGTTTTATACTACTAGCGACCTAAACGCGGTTTCCGACTAAATTATACAAAATGTTTGCATAAATTGTAGCCTAAGTGTAATTCAGATGTATAAATTATATTTCTGTAAAGTATCATCTAGATACGTTCAGTAGTTCTCGCGTGAAAGTGGAACAAACATTCGTCCTCACAAACAGTCACATTTATCATCATCATTTATAGGAAATATTTATAGTAAGCCGTTGTGGCGCAGAAAATCAACAAAAAAATTATAATAGGGTAAATACGTATAATAAATCATTAACCTCTTTAGTAAAAATCGAATTCACAGACAAAAGGCTTCTTTCTTTTCTTTCGTTTCTTTCTTTCGTGTTTTTTAGAAATATAAATTATTTAAGTACTTGCAACGATTTCTGTAAGTATAGATCGAATCCTAAGCAGTTTGTTATTTTTTTTCTACTTACATTCCAATTTTTAACGAACTCTGTCATAATTTCCAGGTGGTGTAGAGAGTAATAACAATTTATCTGGAACGATGGACGATCATTCAAGTACGTCTAATTCGCCACAGTATCAGGTAAAATAAAAAAAATATATTAAACGGAATTAGCTATTTCAGAGGAAAAGTTACTTTTCGAAAAAATATTTTTTTTGTTACATAAATAAATATCCAAATGGGTTTAATTGCTTTTGTGTTTTAGTGAAACAAACGAACGGCAATTACTATGGATATTTATTGACAACATAACAAAGACAAAACAAATAAATAATGTTGTAATGTCCACCAATTTCGTATTTCTGTATATAATTCGACGACAACAAAAATTTGGGACAATTATTTTTTATTTTTAAAAGATACTCATCAAATATTACTTTACTTTTAGTGATGTCTTTAAATCGTTCTTGTAGTATTTTTTTAACACAAACGAATGCAAAACAATGGGAATGGAGTGTCTTAGCTCTAGGTTCCTTCAGCCTAACCTTCTATATTAAAGTGTTTTTATATACTTTGTTTTAGCATCAGTGTTAAACTAAAAAAAAATAACAAAAACAATAACTTTGATACAATACTTGCCGAAGCGCACCCATCGAATATTAAAATATTTGGTTATTCGGCCAACAAGCTGCCAAATATCGGTATTTGTTGTACAGCTGAATATATTATTGCTTGCAACTCCTATTTATATATTTTTTCTGTTTTTCAGTCCCCAGCCGCCCCGCTACCTGCCCCCGCGTATCCCCCGGTCTACCCGACAGTCACTGAACTACCCTACCCGCCTTTACGGGAACAACGTAAGTACATTGATGGATTGGCGAATAGATTTAGCTCTGCAGCTTTCGCGGTCAAAAAATTTGATCTTTAACTGTCCTAGAAACGGCTCGACTTGTTTACTTCAGCTACTTCCATAGTATTATGTCCTATGGGATTTTACTTTGAGGTAACGCAGCCGGTATTCAACCAATATTTGTCCTGCAGAAGCGAGCTATTTGTGCAGTCTATAACTTAGGCCCTGAAGACTCTCGAGTGGAGATCGAACCCACAACCAGTCGGTTTTACAGTCACACTTCGTGCCGCTGCGTCACGACTGACCTCACCATACCTGTGGCTTGATGATATGAAAGTAACTAAGAATTTGGTACGACACATGAAAAATTCTAAGTGTGAGACTCTGACTGCTGCTGTATGTACAGTGAGTTACATCGACACGATAACTGATAAAAGCCTGTTATAGTCTTAGATAGTAAAAGGAACTATTCAGTTGGAACAGTAGTTCCAGAAAAAAGAGTATTCAACCGAACAAACTCTTCAGCTTTATAATATAATTGTGTATCATATAAAGTGCCATTCATTTATTCCATGTTTTTGTTCCAGCACCTTTAGTAGTACAAGGTTCGACGCCGATAGGACAAATTGGTGCAGGGCTTCTTTCCACTGACTCATTTACGGGTAAGTTTTAGAATTATACAAGATAAATTATTCGGGCATAATTAACAATAGCAAAAAGAGAAAAAAATATTTTCTTTTTGTAAAAATATCGTTGTTTTTAAAATTGCAACGATATTACATGAATTCCTATGTACTATAAAACGAATGGACGCGTACAATACGCATTGCCATAGCAACGTGTAGGTCTACAATAATATATATCACTTACAAATCAAAATTAAAACAAGGCAGGAGGGCAAACATTGCCAGATTGCCACAGCGAAGGAATGAAAATATTAATAAACAATAATGCATTTCCTCGAGTGGGGATTGATCCCACAACCCTCGTCGTTAACAAACTTTGTGCCTCTTCGCCACGAAGGCCTGCGTTATTTACTTACACTTTATAAAAACAAAAGTCAATTATCAAATATAATATGATAGTGTGTGTTATGTTTATTTTATAAATTTAATGTTTTTTTTATGGATTATTAAAAATAAAACATTAGCATTCTGCACTTCTTCTCTGTATAAGTTACAACTGCGCCAAATTTTATAATAAACAGTTTTCGTAAAAAGGTGTTTAAATTTTTTGATTCAGGTATTAAAATAAAAAAAGGCTTAGTTGAAAGACTTAAAGCATTTCGAATGCTAAGGATTCGTTTAAGAACGCAATAATAATGATTGAAAATTTCATGAAAAGCAAATTTTTATCTCTCCCAGGTACAAACTCCAACTCCAACTCCTCGATCTCCGGCTCCCCGCCCCCCGGGCCTGATGATGAGGACGAAGGTGGGAAACGAGGAGTTCTGCCGAGACACGCCACTCAAGTTATGAGGGCTTGGCTATTCCAACATCTTGTTGTAAGTTGTTTTTATTGTACTTGTTGTAAATTATATTTTTTTTGCTTGTCCTGCTGTGTGAAACTGTTTTTTTTTCAATGAGTGAGGATGAAATCGTAGGTATATGATATCATCATACTTGGGATACTTCTATCCTTCACTTTCTGTTTCAATTCTGGAGGCGTTACGTGTTGAGTGGCGGAACTTAACGCCGCACTTTGCCTGCACGCCACAGCGAAGAAATTAAAATATTAAATATTTCATTCATCTAAATGGGAATCGAACGCCCTGCGGCATCAATAATAATAAAATCTTTATAATAGATATTATTTTCACGTATCTTTGCCTGCCATTTTACAGCATCCCTACCCAACAGAGGAAGAGAAGAGGTCTCTGGCCGCACAGACGCGGCTCACTCTGTTACAAGTCAACAACTGGTTTATAAACGCGCGCCGTCGTATATTACAGCCGATGCTCGATTGTCAAGAGAAGCCAGGTAAGTGTGGGTTGGAAGAAATTAAGTTTATTTTTTAAAAAAATATTATATATTTTTAACAATGTGGAATGTTTAATTACAATGTGAAAGATTTCACTGGCTAGTTTGAGACTGACTATAATCGCTACGGTTGTGGGGTCGATACCGACTTGGGGCAATTAGAGATTCTTAGCTGCCGCGCTAGCCGCGCTTTATTTTCTTGGATCAAGCGCGTTCAGGTACGCAACTTAAAAAAGCAATATCTTAAAAATTTTAGGGAATGTTATGTATTATGTTATTTGTGTTATATGCTGGATATAGTGTAAAGCTAAACAAAACATTATATTTTTTCAAATTTACGCTGTATTCCGCATATATAGGATAGGCAGGAGGATCTTAGAAGGAAAACATTAATAATAACAGGAAAATATTAATAAAATAATTCATTCCTCAAAGTGAGAATTGAACCCACAACGGTCAAGTTTACAGTCACTCGCTTGTGCCCCTGCGTCGCGACGGCTTAGTGTTGTAGATAGAGAAATAGTTTTTTTCCGCGATTTTAACATTGACTTTTAGTCATAATTTAATCAGCACATTATTTTATCTTTTATTTATGATTTATTTATGATATTTATTATATTTTTTTTCAGGCGGAAAGAAAAGTAAAAACGGTTCGTCTATAAACAAAAGGTACTGGCCGGACGCTCTCACTAACCCACAATTTACAGCAGGTTAGTTGTTGTTTTCAGTCCATTTTATATAAAAATGTTTTGTACGAGTGATTTTTTTTATAATTTATATTATCATAAAGTAGCTTGTCATCGTGTCATAGATTTCATATTGTAATATAAGTTATAAAATGTGTCAATATTCTTATAGTGTACGAGAAAGCACTGTTGTAAGTGCTGCAACATATTATTTTTTCCTTCATCCATCATCCAGTACATATAACTGTTGATGGATGAGGGGTGACTGCTTGCTGGTGGAAGATATACTGTTTACGCTTATCCCTAGTGGAGTATCCATAGCCATCCGAGCACCAAACGCTACGTCTTTTCATACCTTTTTCACCTCTCCACTGTTATCAATCTGCACATACTTGCCCTCGTCATTTCGGGGGGTCCTCATGGGGGATCTTCATGACCACTGTCATCGACACTGTGTGTGGTGACACTTGCAATATTACTGAATGTTTTTTATTAATTTTCTACATAGTAAAGTGCCATTGATACATTATTGTATTTTTATTTTTGTATCTACTTATATTATAAAGTTAAAGTTTGTCAGTTTGGGTGTTTGTTCCACTTTCATGCAAAAACAACAGACGAATTCAGATTAAACTTTACAATTACACAGCTCATACATCAGAATAACACATAGACTACAATTTACGTATAAATACTTATTTTATAAAACGTGTAATAATCTAAACATTGAGAGATTTAAAGCCTTTTAAATCGTCCAACACCCGCTACTTTCAAATTTTTATTTTCATTTTCTGAAATAACTATTTTTCTTTACTAAATGTTGAATAACACTTCAAATTTAGTAAAAAATATGTAACATTTTTGTACAATCTGGCTATAATATAAAAATAAGATTAAGCGGATGAGGCAACGTTTGGGTCGCTGGAATATATATACTATCACAATCTTCCAGGTCTACTGTCATCGTCAGAAGACGAGGAACAAGACGGCGACCAGTCCGCCGACGAGGAGTCTCGTGATGAACACGCTGACAACTTCAATCCTGTGCAACACTGAGGTGAGATAGATATACATACAGACATAATTATACATATAAACACGAAAAAATATAAAATAATTGACCGAACGAAAAAAAGACTGTCGTGCCGCACTTGGCTTGTGCCACTGCGCCATGAATGTGACTAAATGCCACGGATGTGAAGTCGACTCCAACTCGGAGGAATATATTATTTAATATTTTTTATTTCCGCGCACTGGTAACAAGAAAAAGGGCGGCTTTGAGCTCGGCCATTTATTACGCCATATCATGAATTCGAACAGCAGGTGAAAAACGAAGTATCTTGGTTACTAGATTCTCTCTGCTTACCCTGTTATACTCAGGATACAGACTAAAGCTAGAAAATAAAAATAAATAAAAAAGATTTAAAATGCATTATAATAATTTATTTACTTATTTCTGACATTTCTATAAAATTATTATACAATGATTATTCTTAACAATCTTTGTTCTACACAATTTCGTTCATTTGAAAGCAATAAAACGAATGATTGCTTATACATCGTTCTATCTCTTTCCAGCATACAGTGTTAGAGCAGGACAGAAACATGACAGACACATTCAAAACAAAAAGACAAAACTGTGTATACCATAGATTATAAGTAGATTATAAAACCATGTATACGTAATAATTACCTCACTATTTTAAACTTACATATATATTTATATATATTTTATATATATTTAAAGGGCAATTATAATGTTTTTTGTCTTCGTCTCTTGTTTGAAAGATGTTTAATTGGATGCAGAGAATAAATTGCAATTTTTAAAACAATAATTAAAAGATTCTTCGATATCAATGATTTGAGCAGTACTTTTTTTAATTTGATTTGAGCAGTATTTTTGTTTTAGTTAAAAAAAGTTGCTTATGTTATATAATTATGATATAGCAACACTGGTATTATTTTTATTTTGTATAACTATTTAATGATAGACAACATTTCCTGTTTAATTGATTAAGTTCAATTAAAATTGATTTATTTTAAACAGTTGATTAAACTTTGTTTTGTTTCTTGATAGCATTTTCATTAAATAAATTAAACAAGAAATATTTCACAGTAATTCCTTAACCATATAATTAGATGTGTTCAAAATAAAACATTAATATTGCTTTTAATTTGTTTTAAACAAAACATTAATCATTTCGATAATTTGAGAATTCATTCGAAATATTTGTTTTGAATTTAATTTTAGACAGTGTTGCCATATCACCAAACTTTACCCACATATAAAAAAAGCTTTAAATTTTTTTTTGTTTTTTAATTCAATCGCTTAACAATTAATTATTATATATAGCGCGTCAATTTTTTAACCGGTTGTGAATAAAATAGATTTGTTTTTCCTTCACCGACTGAAAATGAAATAGTAATAAGTATATTTTTTACCACAAATAAAAAAAATAAAATAAACTATAGACAATACCGTCCATAGAAAAGTGTGTATTTATTTGTAAAAATAAGTTAATATACTCGATTATTTTTATGTTTTTTTTTGTTTCTATCAGCCGCCATATTAGTTTTACGTAATTTAAGTATATATAATATGTATATGACTTTTGGGAAAGTATTGTAAATATTTAATAAAAAAATAATCATTATCTCCCTTTTTTATTGGGGCACTAAACGATTAATTATATCAATTGTTTTATATTCAGTAATGTTTTTTTAATCTGTTATTTTTAATTTTTTTTTAGTTTAATTCAGACATTTTAACTTTATTTTTTTCACATGTAGGATAAAATGTTAAAATAAGGTAACATTTTGTTTTTTTTATTTAATCGTGCTGTGTAAATTATTTGTAATAAAGTCATATACATATTAAATTATAATTTTTAGCAATTAAAATGGATTATACGATAAATATACGATTCAAGAAAATGATGTATACTCAAATAAATAAATTAAAAAAAAAACAATTTGATTCAAAAAGCTGTATACGTGGAACTTGAGGAAAATTTTAAAATTTTAGGTGTAAATTGTTATAATTATAATTATATTGGGGCAGAATAATAATACAAGTGCAGTATTCGATTTGTTAAGTGTTAAGAGAAATAGGTGTGATGAAATGTGCTTAGATTTAGATTGAAATATCAAGATGGATGTAGGTTCAACACCCAGTAGTCACAGCGTAATGACACTATATAGTCAGAAATAAAAAAAAGTTAAATGGTATATTTTTGGTTCACACTGAGATGGGTGTGCAAAAAGTCAATCAATTTAATGTCAGTATTATAATTTGTAAGCGTCAATCTTAAGAATTATGATGGTTTTTAATTCAACAGTATTAACTGTATAACTATTAAGTTATTATATCAACAACATAAATGTGGGAAATGGGGTACCAAAATCATAAAATTCACCTTTGCTTCCTTTATCCTTAATAAAACATACGATTTTCTTGTCTACATGTAAATAAGTTTCAAGTAAGTGAAAATGATCTTAAAATGTATTATACAGCAAAATAATAAATAAATTCAAAGAAAAAAAATAAATTTTGTTATAATATATATTTTAACATACATAAATGAACATTAATACTTATATAACTTTAAATCTAATCACAAATAAATAGTGTTGAACTGCACTGGATTTTTAGATGAAAGATTTTAGGGAATTCCCGCATTAATATCGGTAGTTAGGAAAACTTTAATCCAACACTAAATTTCTTTAAAATACTGGAAAAATGGAAAGCGGAGTATCTTAACACCTCAAACAGTCCACAATAATACGCGGCTTAATGTTAAAAATAACCTAAATGATTGTGTACATTTCATCACACCTGATTGTGATTCATAAATAAATATAAATAATCGAAACGTGATTAATATAAGCAAGAACATATTTCTCATAGTTTTAATATATTTTATAATGTAAGTGCTGGCAGTTATCAGTTGAAAGAGAAAGCAATAAATTCCATAAAATCGTTTTTTTTTAATATACTTCTCATTTATTTGCAAACTTGCATGTACTTATACAACAAAAATATATGTTCAATAAATTATAAATGTATACTTCACGATATCTTCCGAATAATAATGTAATGTATAAAGTATAAGTAAATAAGCACTAAATATACAAATAAAATATAAAAATTGCGGTCGTCAAAAATTGGTTCAATCTTCATAATTTTTCATACATTTACACAAATATATATCCTAATAGGAAATAAATTGACTTTGGATCAATGTATAATTTAAATCTGGGCCATTTTACTAGAAGGACATGACATGAAAAGAATTTTGTTTAAATTTTGTCAATAACATTTTTGATACACGAAGAAATATATTATTTATATATTTCTGCTATATATTATTAATATATTAATGCTAATAAAGATGAACAAATAAATTTCTTAATAACAAAAAGAACTTTTGACAGGTTAAAATTTATTTTTATTTTTATTATTTTTCCAATAAAGTTAAAAGGCTTGAACCTATTTTTTCACAGCTGACGAAATAATCAATATACGCAGAACAACCATAGTGATAAAAGCTTTGTATCTTCCATTATTTTGTATTGAGAGAGAATTGTATTAATATATAGATATAAGTGATATTTTTGTTAAAGTTTTACTTAGATTTTTCGGCCTATTCTGTGAAACGTAGCCTAAATTAGTTTTAATGTACCGATGTTTTTATTAATAAATTTTAATAATTTTATTTTAAATAAATTAATGTATATGCTCAAATGGATTCTCAAATTCCTCTGTTTTTGTTAATTAAGATTTCAATTAAAAAGAGCAATTCAGAAGGTAACAACAAATGATAAAAAAATAAAATTAAACGTACTAGTAGTAAAGTATGTTTTGTTTAAATATTTTTTATTAGTTTATTTGTTTTCTTATCTTTTCGTTATTAATGATAACTATTGATCAAACCTTTTTTTTTTAAATATTTAGACAATTGTACCACGTTTTATATGTTATCTGTGATTATTTTTAATTAAATATTTAATTAATTTTAAACGTAGTTTTTTATTATATTATATTTAATAATAAAAATGTCGGTACCATCGTCTGTTATACGAAGAAACGGATATACGTAATAATGTGAAATATAAGATTTTTTATTGTAATTTTAAATTCTGTATCTATATTCTTAGCATAGGATGTATTTTTAAAACTGTTTTAACGGCCATCTTGAAATTAAATAAATTAAAAAACAATTATTAAATTGTCACATTCATTTGACATTTCGTAAAATATAGAAGATTAAAGCATTCAATTTTATGGTTAAGAATATACTTTATTTAATTTCAAGGTGCTCTTAGCCATAAAATATAGACTGTATAACTAAACATCGTAAGTTCTTTATGCTGTTTTTATTAAAAAAAAGAAAACATAACAGTCTATAATCTGTGGTTGAAATGTCCAGCTGTAGTATACCATAGAGTATAAAAAACGCTTTTTAGAAATAAATGAAAAGATCAAGTTGATTATTATAAGGCATAATATTTTACTAGTCAATACAACCAGTCTCGCTAATATTTTTTTTGTATTTTTATGGAAATTTGTGATGAGAGTATTTTGCTTGGAATTGTTTTGGACAAAAAAATCTATAATTATTTAAAAAAAAAACATATTGTAGTTTTATAACAGTTATAAATGTGAAGAAATTTATTATAGCCCATTTTTTTTATTTTCCTGTAATGACAAGATAAGGCACGGTAACATTTGAACGGAGAAAGAAGAACAGGCTTTGAGGTTGTCTCTGTCTACTCTGCTATATACAGGATAGATCGTGAAAGAAAAAAATATATAATGTTATAGAAATTCAGTTTTTTTTAACTTCTCGTATTGTAATTGTTGGACGATCGGCCACGATTGATTATTATTAAAAATATTATCATAATTTTTATTCTAGTTCTATTGTATAGCAATTCGTGTAATAATTTCAAGCAAAACACTTTCATATAAACACACTATGTACAGTTCGCTGCAAAATATAACCTTTTTCGCATGCCAAGCGTATTTTTCTTTTCTATTACCTTTAAACTAATGACACGGTTTTATAAGACAATGACAATATTGGGCGACTCCACTTAACACATAACGCCTCTAAAACAAATGGAGAAAGGAGTGTCTTAACACTAAATTCCCTCTGCCTGACTGACCTCTATGGTATCACGAATTTTATTTAATATATTATGACAGTTTTTGCGTACTTACTAGAAATAATGTGATCATTAGCTTCATCTGTATTTATCATATGAAAAGAGTCAAGAAAGTAAAAAAAAGAATGTTAATTTTATATTTTTATTATAAACAAAAGTATTGGATACAAAATGTTCACTTAAAATAACATTATTTACAATATTCCTTAACACCCATTAAGTAATTTGGAATGTCTATTCTATACTAAAGTCTTTAAGTAAAGCTTTATATGAGCTTCTTTACATATTTTTAAAATTCCGTTATACACTGGATATCAATATATAAAAGATTTTTTTTAAAACTTAACGAAGTTAATAATAATGTAATATTAATAATATAATTACAACTTACTTGGAAAGAAAATTGAGCAAATTAAGATGAAATTAAAAAAAATTTAGACTTACTATAAGCATTCGATGGTTGTGGTTTTAAATTGCTCTACAAACAATTGTTTATAAACGTTTCTCTAATTTGATTAGACAAAACGCGGCGTTATATTCTGCCACTCAATGGCTCTTAAATGGGCCGAAGGTGTACAACGGAGTAGTGTACCACTAGGTTCTCTCCTAAATATATAATAATATATATAAAATCTCAGTATTGCAAGTATTATGATAGTATCCTTTAAATATAATTGATTGTTAGAAAAATCTTACGTTTATTTAAATACCTATATGAAGAATAATGAGGTATTTTATAGAAATTTTGATAAGTTTGTACATATATAAATATTATCATTACAAATATATTAATAATAATGGTAACTTTTACATTGTTTTGTCCACAATTTTTGTTATTTGTTCATTGTCAAAATATTCTGTAAGATTTCGATTATTTAAAATGTAATACTTTTTTTTCTAAATGCATACAGAAATTTAGAAAGATTTACAAACTACTTTGTCATATGAGGTAAATGTAAATGTTCAGATATTATTTATAAAATAATCGAAGAAAATTGGATGACTTCATAGTTAAACTGGAATTACACAAAAAATATAAATAGATTTAAAAAATCAAAGATATACTTAAATGTTTGTGCTGTAAAAGTGAAAAAAATAATAAGAAATTACCGTTATTTTAAATATAACATTTTCATCCTTTCCACATAAATATTTTATTACATATAATAGAAATGTAGAATAAGTCAAAACGTCACAATAAAAATTAAAAAACCCAATTCTATTAATAAATACAATTTGAATACATAAAAATCATGTTTGAAAAAAAGGCTTAAAATTACATACATAATGACTTATTAACTTATTCCCTTATACTAATACAATGGTAACGGTATAATATTGTATGATTCATACAGAAATCTCATATAATTATTATCTTTTTTGTTCGTGTCTATATAATATAATACAAAAATGAAAATAGTAGACTTTGTTATAAGTTACATATTTTATAATGAAATGAACAAAAACATAGACAATCAATATTCTTGGCATAATTTAGCAATTTCTATTTTTATTTCAATATTTTATTTGAAAAAAAAATCTATTTCTATTTGTTTATATTGCATAAATATATGTAAATTTTATTTATTCAAATGTAACTTACATATAATTTTCATTGTTTTTAATAGGCTGATTTGTCACTGGCAACAACAACGAAATAGCCACCACAATATTCAAAATTCGTAAAACAAAACATAAACAGACGAATATTTCGGACTGATTTTTTTATATACTATTAAAATAGGTATTCCTATTTCGTAAGCACAAAAAGAGGCGACTGCTACTTCTAATTTTAAAATTAATTAATAGGGGTTGTATTAATAATAGAATAATAATAATAATTTTTATCGATGCAACAATTTTCAACTTTGCACACAAGTCTATCTGACGTCCGTCACCTCTATTGCACGATTGATAATAATGAAAAATAATAATTAAACATGAAGAAAAGCGAAATCCACGCCCAAAACAAATAAATAAGAAATGTATAGATAGAATTGAAATAGTTTCGTTTATATTGCTCTAATAACGAAAGAATTTGGTTTAATTGGTGGCTTTATTGCTGTGTTTTTTGCAATAAAACGTTTAATAATTATTAAAATATGTATAATCTAAATCGACTAGCATTATTGGTCAATTTTATGATTATTATACATAAAATGTAGCAGAGATCACATAATTAAGAGTTAAGTGACTTTTGCTACACTTGTTAGTTATCCATTTTGGTACAAACAATTTTTAACATTTCACAATTTAGTTTGTTTTATTGTGCTTTCATCACTTATAATTTACTTTTTTTAATATGAAACTAAATACTTTAACTAAAACTTTACTTTTAAAAAGATAATTTGGAAGTTGTTTTTAAAGGTTTCGTATATACATTTTCCTACACGAATTTAACATTTTATTAAAACTTACATTCTAAATATATTTGTACAAAAATATATATAATCTTATATTATAGATTATATATATAAATATAAACATCTATACCCTATACCTTCTATAATATAAGTACAAATATGAGCAATTGTGGTTAGTCTAGTTAAAAAATGAATCGTTCAGTCAAAATAATTTCATATTTGTTCACCTTAATTTTATAAAGAAACATTGTTAAAAACGAACATCACTGTAATATTCGAGCTAAAACCTATGTTTTCAATTAAAAATATAATAATGTCAAAATCTCTTATTATGAAATGAAAATGGGTATTTCTATTTCACAAACACCAAGAAATGGATACCACTATTTCTTTTAGTCGAATTAATGGGTAATACAATTTCATGGAATTTATGTATGTATAATACTTATTGGCACCATAAAAAACCATATACACCCATGGATTTCTCAAACCTCATCCAGTCCATACAAAACACTAAACTAAAATGTAACTAATAATAATTATCCATCTTAAATAACCGACTTTTGCGATGTTCAGACATTATGAAGACATTCTCTGAGTCTATCAACGACTCTCTTTCTGTTTGAGTTATGTTACCTTTAACAAAATCTCTATTTAATATCGATTTTAATTCATCAATACTTTGACTCAAATTATCTGTTCTATTTAAGAAATTTAGTTCTTGCAACCCTCCTTTACCATTAGTACTAGACTGGCTTAATGGTTGATATGCTGTTTCTTTGCTTTGTAAAATCTTTTGTGAATTATGAACTATTAACGTCGATCCTCGTCTTATAGTTTCTCTGCCAAGTTCAACAATTTCGAGTGAGTTTTGACCGATGACGAAATTTTTGTATGCTTTTATGAAAACTATGATTATAACTGCTAAGCCGATTATAATGAGCGAATACGATATTATAGGTGCAGCTATAGGACCAAAGGTTGTCCCCAGGAATATCCATGTCCATATAGAAGTTGAAACTTCATCTATTCCCTGTAACAGAAAAATGTAACTGACATAACCTGGTATAAAATATATAAAGACATCAAAAGTAGACGAAGAAATTATTTTCCAGGCCAGTCGTGGCGCAGGGTCACAAAGTGGGACAGTAAAACCGACTGGTTGTGAGCTAACTAACTAATGTACCAGTAGTAGCCGTAGTGGCGCAGGGATGCGAGTGTGTGACTTTAATCACGATCGGTTGTGGATAGGATTCCTACTCAAGAAAATGACATATTTAATATTTTCATCTCCTCTGTCTGGTAATGAGGCAAAACGCGGCATTGAGTTTCGTCTCTCAACACACAACGCTAATAGCTTAACGCTCTAGAATTGCGCGGAAAATGGGGAACGGAAGTGTTTTAACACTAGGTTTCCATGTTCCCTCTGGCCAATCTGCTTTGTGCGAGTAAAAAAGAAAATATTTACCTCCTCTAACCACATCACAGGAAACACAATGTCGGGAAACTTGTGTATGTCGTTCACTCTTATGTTAGTAGCTTGATCCACTTTGATGTTCAGTTGTACCCTCACTTTGACTTCTAAGGGGACGCCTATTTTCTGAAAAATGTTTGTTACTCCTTTCAATATATTTTGCGTTATGGAATGAAAAGGAGAAAATTCGGGTACAAATAGGGAACGGAGTGTCGTAGCACTAGATTCCCTAAAGTGTGACTCTCAAAAAAAAGATGAAATGAAAATTAATAATATTAATTGTTAATTTGCTCATAAAATAGCAAAATCTTTTGTCATTAGATTATACACACATACCTTTATGTATGCATAAATTCAATGTTAATAAATTTAAAAAAGATCTTTAATTTTTGTCTGAATTCGAGACATTGCGTCTTAAGTGACTTAACGCCTTGCTTTGTCTTATTAGAGTGGGGAAGAAAAATTGCGCCAAGTAGGGATCGAAGACGTAACCGTCGCGTTTCCAGCCACAATATAATTCCATTGCGAGGCTTAAATACTTAACTTACCGGTTGTAATAATAAATAACTTTCGTGTGCCTTCTTCTCCGGGTTTAAACCTTCAAAACGTTCTAATAGAAAAGGCTCTGCATCATAGAAATGAGGATATGAAAGGTATACCGGAGCATCTGGAATATTAAATATTATGAATTAGATACATTTTAATAAAGGGTGGTATGAGGGAACCCAGTGGGAAGTCATCGTATTTGTAGCACGCATCATTAGGTAGACCTGTAAGGCTTATACATTATAACTACATCTATAGGTGCATATAGGCCTCTGTATGGAAAGTATTTGAGAAAATCTACTATTACACACATTTATCAATTAATAGAAACCAAAACATATATGTTTAATTTTTTGTTCTGTTTGTTTGTGCTTTTTTTCACACTAATCTCAGAATCAGTTTAACTTATTTAAGTGCAGTTATCATTCATGGCAAACATCCCTTTAACATTTAGTGTTTATTTAAATTGGTTCATAATTAAATTAAAGTTATTTCCATAGAAAAGATAATTAATTCCCTCTAGTAGGAAACGAATCTACAATCATTGGGTGTAGAGTCAGACATTGTCCATATGCGACACGATTTTTTTATAGCTTTACGCTGACGCACGCACGGGAACCCAGTATTAACACATTCTCTTCGCACAAAGAAATTTTCGTTCCCTATTTTCCACTGAAATTTAGAGGCATTGCATGTTACTAAAGCGAGGACTAAGAATGAGAAACGACGAGAAATGAAATTCCCCGTGACGGCATCGAACCCACGACCATTGCGAATATAGACGAATCCTTGTACCATTGCAACATAATGATGTTGTAATAATGGCTAATAATATATTATTTAATATGTTAAATAAAACAAATTATATAATTCATAGGCCACTTAATTCTATTTAATGATGAACATTATATTGGTCGCTAATTGTTTTCCTGTATCATATTTTTTTATGTTCATAATATAAATATAAAGGCTATTTGGTCTAAGCGCCAGTTTGTGAACTTTACACCAGAGCCGTTTAAAGTTTCAAATAAAAAAAAAACATTTTGAAAAAACTGTTGATACAGACCAAATTTTATACCTACTATTATACAGGATGGAAGTGTAAGCACCACTTTAAATGAAACCACAGTTTTAACTACTCTATAAAAGCCTAATATAAATCAGAAAAAAATTAATTCCCAAAAATGAAAAAGTAATTTTTTCAAACAAAATAAATAATAAAATTGTCGTTTTGAAATAAAACGCCATTTGTAAGGACGACGCACGCACACATAAACCTATCAAAGGAACACCGCCGCACACGCCTCATTTCAAAATCGAATCGTAGTTATTGGCGATAAAGTTCAAAGTTGTTTAACCTTTAGTAGTATTTTTGTAGTAGTAAGTGTTTACGTTATTGGGATCTATACGTAATCGCGTCACACGAAATACAGGTATGGATAAAAATCGTGAAATGAAAAAAAAATCCTACGTCCAAACTTTTGAGGCATCTTGATTAATTTCTTTAGGTATGGGTTTGAAATATTGCTGTTTCCGTAAATGGAGCGCTGCCTCTTCCATCCTGTATATGCATTGATTTTATTTGCATCTTTTTATATTAACTACATTATTCTACAAGTATTTCCTTGCGAAATAAGTATCGCTTATACCAAAATAAGGTAATGGACTTCAAAATGAGTACCGGGCGGGCACGAGGCACAGCTGGGCAATTTTTGAACTAAAATAGAAAATCTCGTTTTATCTCGTTTCCCGTAGGAATATTGAGGTCTCCTCTCTTATTTTCCCTACACTCCTTAACTTCTCTTTTTTTTAACTTTGCGCTGTATCTCGCGCATAACAGAGTAGGTACAAGAAACCTGAGAACCTATTAACTCACTTCATTCCCATTGACACACTTCTGTTCCTCACTGAGGCAACACGTGTGGAGTGATGGGACTAAACGCCGCGCTTTGCCTCGTTACCAGAGCGAGGAAATGAAATATTTAATATTTTAATTTTCTCCTGTGGATACGAACCCACAACCTGTACCACAGTCGCACGCTTGTGCCCTAGCGCCACGACTGGCCGCTAACCTAACCTAACCTACATATCAAATTTATAGTTACTACTGACACCAATAGTTTTGACTGGGCCTTGTCTGTCTATCATTCAGTAAAAAAAGAGTTTTATATATCTACACATAGATTCTACAACCGAACTTGCCACACCTCGCTATTAGATTGTGCAAAGGATATATTAACTATTACTCGAAGCTGGTATCTAAGTTATAAGTAAACGTCTTAAGACAGCTGTATAAATCTTAAATTGGCGCACCTATGTTTTATACTGATTGAAGATGTCAATTTCAATTAAGGGTTCTGGTATAAGTTTCTCATAAGAACAAACGAAAATCTTATAGGATCATTTCGTTGGCATCGTCGTCTTTCGTCTGTCAAGAGTTAAGACTATTTTTCTGAAGACTGCGTGGGTTCCCCCCACGTAGAAATGAATATCAAATATATCTCTATCAAAGATGTGTGGATGTTTGATCACAATATGTGTGGTTGTGAGATCACATAAGTAGAAGAAAAAACATATGTGTGGATCACATCACAATGGACGTGAGTGTGTAGATATTAGCTACTTACTGTATTGACAAGGACTGATCATCTGAAGGCCTCTCGGCGGACACTTCTCCCCTTGGCAATAACATTTGTTATCAGGATTGTTATCAGCGCTCTCCAGGTAGGAATTTGGTGGTGTGTACAGATTCGTGAATATACCTGAAAAAAAAAATGTTAGCCTTAATTTTTGGTAGGCAGGGAGAATCTAGTATATACACTCCTTTCCCCCACTGTCCGCCCTAATTAGAGATTTTGTGGGTTATGTGGCAGAACTTAATGTCATTCTTTATCTACCAGAGAAGTGAAGTGAAAATTTATGATATATGTAGGTAAATCTCCTTGTTGGGCAACACTAAATTTTTTTTATTTTTTTAAGACTCACGTTGTATCCCAGTCATCACGGCAGTGGAGACCTGGGAATGTAGTGTTAGGACAGTCCATTCCCATTAATACATTTCCGTTCCACACTCTCCATTAGAACTCAAAGCCGCGCTTACGCTGATAACGATCAGAACGAGGAAATATATATTAAATATTTAATTTCCTCGAATGGGAATCGAACCAGCAACCTGCCGTTTACAGTGCCACGCTTATACCCATGCGCCACGACTGGCTGCATTGGCTATATGGAATATAAATTCACCTACTGCAAATGAGCGGTAATCAATTCACGATATAATATCTACGTACCGTCCTTATAGACATCCTTTCTGTACTTAAAAGGCATAATTCTGCATAAATCTTTATCGTAAATGTATACGATGTCATCTTTGGTAACTGACCGTGGCGGGAAGAAAGAGCCTTCTGATGCCCTGAAAAGAGACAAAAAATTGTTGATATTAATAATCATTTTTTTAAATTCACATTGTATCCCTCACATAGCAGGGTACGCATTGGGAACCTAGTGGGAGGGAAGCTAGTGTTAAGATAATATGTTCCCATTAAGACACCTCCGTTCCCCAATTACCATCTAAATAAAAATAATCACCTTAGCTACTTCTAACTGGCAAGTAAGATAAAATATTAGAAGTGGTCCAAATAAAAGTTAGTTCAATAACATTATTTGAACCCGTTGCTTGCAGTATAAGTCTTCTTATGCTTATGGTATAAATAAACGAGCATGTTAGAGAAAAAGTAGTGTTAAGACAATCTTGAGAGTGTTTTAACACTCTGTCTTTCCTGATAAACGTGGCATACGCAAAACAATTTATACTTAAAATAAATATTTTAAATTTGTATGTAAAGTTAAATAATGAGATTTCATTTTCCTTGTCAGATAACATCGGAACAAACGACAATTTGTTTCCAAATTAAATATGCAGAAAATGGTTATTTAAGCTGTAGCGTAAGTACGACGTTTGTGGGTCCGATTTCCTTTCGAAAGAATAATGAAATATTATCATCTTCTCGCTTCGGTAGCAAGACAAAGCGCGGCGTTGAGTTCCGCCACCCACCACGCAATGTCTCGAAAATCATGCGGACGTGGGGAACGGAGTGTCTTAATACTAGGTTCCCTCTGCCTACCCTGCTATATGCGGGATAGGGGTGAGCTTTTTTGTTTTTAAATTATCAATAACAATAACTTTTGTGTCAATACACAATATATGAATCACAAAATAAATAATATCTTTGTTTAAGAACAATAGAGTCGAAATGTATGTATGTATGTGGTATGAGTCATACAAATATGTCCTTCCTTCCTTATGTCACTGCCAAGATTTACGATAAGATTGGTCATGAAAAGTTACTCATTTTTAAAGTTAATATGAATTATTATGTTAACAAGATTTATATTGTATTTTATATTTTACAAGTGTTTACCCGTTCTGCTCTAGATGAACAAAACGCGGCGTTGGATTCCATCTCTTGGACCAGTATTTGTAAACCGCTCTCAACTCCGAGATTAATCTTGAGAGCGACTTTAAGATGCCCTTTTAATCTTTCAATGGAAACTTAAAAAGATCGTTTTCATCTTTCAATGATCGCTTTGCGGCAAATTAAATAGACTTTCAATATCTGCCAATTTCGAATAACTAATTATATATAAAAACAAATAAATATTTAATTACTTATTTGTCTATGTTATACCTACATATACATACATACATATGTACGTCCCAGCCAGAAATCCCTGGATACCCACATCTCAAATACTATGAAACGAAAAATGAAAATGAAACTTGGACTATTCTCTAAGTTGGAAAATACCCGTTCTAAATCAAAAAATATCATCTCAGTATAACTTTTAGTTTCTGAGAAAAATTCGGACAGGCACATACACACTTTCAAAATTTAGCACACGTACTTGGAAGCCTATGTAAATATATGATCATATTCAAATATTATTCTATTCCAACAACATTTACTACCTGTTTTTTTAAATGTTAAAGAAATATAAAAATCTGAATTACGCAGGATTGAACCGACTGACTCATCAGCTGTTAACAGTTGCACCATCGGTATAATTAACTCATTAAAAATACATGCATAATGGAAAACTTTTGTAAATAATCCAATATATTATATAATTAAATTGTTTTGCGGTTATCTCGTGACATACAGACAAGTACAATGATGATGCGATGAGATAAAATCAACGTTTTCTTATTAGAAACGTGACGGCGTATTTACGTTTCAGTTTAAGCCTTGTTGTTTATTAGCTAGATACCTCGTCCCGACTTCGTCTAATATATTTAAGAAAAGCAGTCTGATGATCGCTGATATGGGTATATCTTGAGATATTATCCAGATTAGATGAAATGAATCCGTTTTGCAAAGTTTTTTTTATTTTTTATTCTTATTTGTCAAATTTCTGGGTTGGGCTCAGAACTATTCTGGGGTGGGATGTAGGCTGGCCACCCCTATTCATATGTCTATGATAGTTGACACTCTTCTTTAGTGCCCCGATCATATGTTTGTGAAAACACATCGGTGCTAACGCGTTAGTTTCGGCAGTCATTCGGCGTAGTCCCAGACTCGTGCCACTGTCGCTCCATGGTCGCGCAACCGGTGATCTTTTCTGGTTCATCTGACCCATCCTTGGGCTGCGGCTTTCGAAAGCCGAGTAGAGGGCTTGGCAGTTAGCATAGTCATGTCGATGCCCTTCGATCGAATGTAGCACGATACGCTCCTTGTAAAACTCCCATTTTACGAGCTTTCCGAGAACTGGAACACTGGACGTAACATCAATGTTATTGTCAAAAGTTTTTGCTCTAAATACATGCCCAAGTCCGCGTGCTGTCCTCTACGCTGTTTCTTCTGCATATCTCGGGAGAACGTCGGCCAGTGTCTAAATAAACTCATGTCTTCTGTTGAGGCACCCCTAGGGAATGTTTCCTTATTTACGAGGTGAAAGGATCCTGGTTGAATTTAACCACCAAGAAAAATCTATTTGTCATATCATCAGTTTTCGAAAATACTCCTCCTAAAGTCGCGTCAAGTATCAGGCCTTAACGTTTCGAGTGATTGCCAGTATTGATATCATCTGGGAAGCAAGGCTAAGTTGACAAATATGACTGTATAGGCTCTAATATGAAGTACTGGTCTCATCTCTGGGTGAGGTGCATCAGACCTCAGTATCAGTTTGACCCATTTGATTGCATACAATGTATTAAATTAAAAAATCAAAAAATTAAGTCAGCTTCACGCTGTATCCCGCACACATCATTAAGGGAATTTAGTGTTAAGACACTCCGTTCCCCACTTTCTGCCGAATTCTGGAGGCATTGCGTGTTGAGGGGCAGAACTCAACGCCGCGCTTAACCTCGACACCAGAGCGAAGAAATGGAAATATAAATTTAAGTAAATATTTCATCTCCTCGAGTGCGGCTCGAACCCACAACCAGTCGATTTTGCAGTCACACCTCGTGCCGCTGCGCCACGACTGGCCTCAAATATTAATTTGAACAAATATTAATTTGAAATACAATGTATTAATTTGGACAAAATACAGTCAAAATAAGATAAAATTGCAATTACATATTATATCGTGAATTTTTATATTTATATGATTGAAAATATTAAATATATCTTTTTTAATAAGTAGGTAGCTATATGAGTTATTACAAAGCATGAGAAGAGAGCATATTTTATTATTAAAAACTATATTTTGATAAACTACCAACATTCTTATAGTCAATAAATTATTTCTCAAATTGAAAAATAGTTTTTTTTTTTCACCTCAATATTGCAATATCAACAAACGATCGAAAAATATTCAAAACGTTCAAAATGACACTATAATGCCACATTAGTACATTGTACTGTTGATAGTAAATGAAAAATAGTGATATATGGTATATCTTTATATGCAATGCTTAAGCTGTTAATATATTCTACATTCTATGATTCTACATTCTATTTTATATGAGGCCAGTCGTGGCGGTGTGGCACGAAGTGTGACTGTAAAACCGACTGGTTGTGGGTTCGATCCCCACTCGAGGAGTTGAAATATTTACTTAAATTTATATTTCCATTTCTTCCCTCTGGTGTCGAGGAAAACGAAATGAGGAGGAAAAGAGGGGAACGAAATGTCGTCTTAACACTAGGTTCCCTCTGCCTACCATTCTCTATGCGGGATACAGCGTGAAGCTGATTTATTTATTTTTATTTTTTCTATTAAACAAAACATGAAGACAAGTGTTTTATTCGCCTGAATAATTTTAATTAAAATTATATTATATAATTTAGCTTCACTTGCGAGTAATCAACGTAATTTTATTATGTTGGATTTTAATTTTTCCTACTAAAACAGCTTTATACTGCAATATGAAAACTATTCTATAAGTTGCATTAGACTTTGAGATGCCAAAATTCATTGAGTTCCATCCAGTAGTTATCGGTATTTTAAATAATTTGTATTTTTCGGTTTTTTTTTAACTATAATGAAAATCGGGATGAAATCCAAAAAAAAAAACCTCCAGACCCTAGGCTATCACCATATTAAAATTCATCCGTTTCTATTCGGAAGTTATTGCGTGGTTGGCGAACAAACAAACAAATAGACAGACAAGAATTCTGCTGAGTGTTTTGTTAGCTTCTAGAATCGATATATTATTAAAATTAAATCGGTTAAGCCAATTTTTATTTTCTTCATATCTTCCAAGTGTAGAATTGACTTTTCTATCCTTTTATTATATATAGAGAAGAGATGTTATAAAGCTGAAAAAATTATTTGATTGAACGTGCTAATCTCAAGAACGTCAGATTCGAAATCATTTTTTTTTATTTCGGTTACTCCATTTATAGAGAATTGCTATAGGTTATATTACATGATGTTAACCGTCTCAATGTAACCCACAGTACCTGTGTCATAGTTACCTCCCGCACTTAGACTGTGTCATGTGACATGTGTCATGTGTCATACACAATCAGTGATAATAAAATTACACAATTCAGTCTTTAATCCAAGATTTAGAATTCTACTCTTATATATAATATTAATTATAACGTATATATACGTTATAATTTTAATGAGTTGTCATTTATACGATTTAGCACGCAAAGGTTTTCCCCCATTTCAAAGAAAAACAATATTATAATATATTAAGTTATTAACTTACAACGATGATATCTGCAAAGGTCATACTCTTATGTAATAACGATTAAGCATATTACTACAGGTCAGGCACAAATGTGTAAACGCGACGGCTGTGAGTTCGATCCTCGCTGGGGGTATTTAATGTTTGGTAGAGGGAACCTGGGAACCTATTCTTAAAATACTTCGTTTCCATAAAGAATATTCCGTTCCGCACTATTCACCGAATTCGAGGCATTGCGTATTGAGTGGCGGAACTCAACGCCGCGCTTTGATCTCGGTACTAGAACGAAGAAAATGGAAATATTCCTCAAGCGGGAATCGAACCCACAACTTGTCGCGTTTACATTCACACTTTGTGCCCCTGCGCCACTGGCCTCATAATTTTATGTCCTACATTCTTAATAAATGTACTATGCAATATAAAAATAGTTTGCCAATTGAACAAGTAGTTGCTGAGATTAGAATCGTGTCTTAGCGAGACAGTAATAGAAATTTAGAAAATTTTCAAATAATAATTATCATTTCCTTGAATTTTAGGGTCCGTCCGTCCGTCCGTGTCCGTCCGTCTTTCACCAGGCTGTATCTCATAAAATGTGATAGTTAGACAGTTAAAATTTCCACAGATAATGTATTTATGTTGCTGCTATTAACGGGAAAAACAGAATAAAATAAATATTTAAGTTTATAATATTATATAATAATAAATATTATTTTTTTGCAATTTTAATAAATAATAGGAAGGAACCCTTCGTGTCCAAGTCCCTGGCCTGACCCATGGCAAAGACTTGTCACTTGATACTCTCTGCCTTCACATTAGATGATTAAAGATAAGAAAATGAATATTTACAATCATAATTGTTCAATCACCATTTTACATATTCATTAATAGATAATTAATAGAACAATGTAAAGTGTTTCCGCTTCACACGTTGCGGCACGCGTTTGTTTTTTATTATCATTTAATAATAACTATTATAATGGAAACTAGGTTTTTTACCTGCGGTCCTACAGTCGCTCCTTGGTGTTGTGTAATGTGTATGACACATAAGGACCTGAGGTACAGTGCAGGTACAGGTTATATCGGATCCACTAAAGTCATTTAGGAACCTATATGACGTTAATCAGTAGTACCTACTCTCGATGTAACTAATTTTTTTAATTCGAACCAGTAGTTCCTGAGATTAGCGTGTTCAACAATAAGTATATATACGAATATACGAGTATATATCGAGTGCTAGTTTTAAATGAAATAAAATGATAGTATATATAGTAATTAAATTAGTAAATATAGTAATTAACTAGTTTTTTCCACCCCTCATTTTCCCCATTTTTAACCCTCTGCGTGTAGTCTTTGCTTGACAGCTTTTGAGCGTATTTAGTTTAATAGCTGCTGGTAAAGATAATTCTATAAGTACTCTATACTAATATTATAAATATGAAAAGTTTGTTTGGTTAAGCGCGCAAGCTTCAGGAACTACTGATTATCATATTACATCAACTAAAGACTTAATACCTTAAGAAGTTTTTGAGAAAAATAGTCTTGATGGACAAACACACAGACGGACAACAGTAATTTAAGGGCTGCATTTATTTTCAAAAAATCATCTCAATATTGGTTCCTGATTGACTGTCCTATTTTTAAAACATTCCGTGTTAAGTGGCGGAACTCAACTCCGCGCTTTAACAATCAACAAAAGAAGTCCTCACCTTATATCATTACAGGGACTTTCAGGCCAGTACGGTAGATGATCGAGGCCGTTCAACTTGTCGAGGTACCCAAACTTCTTCATGTCTTGTCCAGTGTATATTGTAGACACTTCTTCTAATGTACCATTTCTCTATAAAAAGGTGGAAAAGTATAAGCTTTTTGGTTGATTTGGTTAAAAACAGTTAGTTCTAGTTTAGTGATATTTTGTTTTTAAATTATTATATTTTCAGCTTCACTATTTATAATGGGTAGCCGGGACCTACTCAGTTTTAAGACATTTAGGGAACTAAATAAAAAGCGCCGTTCAATTTCGAGACATTACTTGTTGTGTAGTGGACCAAAGCGAGAAAATAAAATGCATAATGTTTTATTAGCTTTCACATTCCATATCTAACACTAACAGGGTAGGTAGAGGGATCATTCTCTTTTGCCAAAAGAGCATTCTTATCAAGAATAATCTATTTATAGCGGAAAATAAAATGTCTTCTACAGAGATGCTAACAGCATAAACAACTTGTAACTTGATAAGAATGTATGGCTTATTAGTTAGTGGGTTCGAGTCCCGCTTTGGTCTATGTATACAATTAATACTCAGTACATTTTTCTTTGTTATATGTTTTCTAAATATAAATACTTACAGCAAGTAAAAGTCCCATCTGGCTGTTTGGTCTTTTTCCTTTTGGGTAGAAGTAGTGCGCGAGAGTTACCAAGGGGTCGTTGTAGCTGAAACAAAAATATTCATAAAAAATGTTTAAGAATATATTATAACGCCATAACTCGATCAACATAGATTCGAACCCCACTCGGGGTTATTAATTAGCTTCATTTCCTTGCTGAACATTCAATGTTTCGAAATTAGGAGGGAAACATACACTAACTTCCCACTTTCCGTCATTACGTCTAGGTTCCGTCTGACTGCTCAACTATTTGCAGGAAGCTAAAAAATATCTTGTGATAGGTTAATTTTACATGTTGCGGGGTAGGCAGAGGGAGCCTAATGTTAAGACACTTCACTCTCCACTTTCGCCGAACTCGAGAGGCATTGTGTGTTGAGTGGCGGATCTCAATGCCGCAATTTACTGTACATAAATACATTTAATTTGTCTTACCTGTGCAAGAATATTCATTTCTACACTATTTTGGTAGGTATCTAATTTACCTTTTAAATCAATTTAGGGTTCGATTCTCAATCGTCAGAAAAATATTGTTTTAGTTCCTCAATCTGGTGACAGGCGAAGTGCGGCGTGGAGTGCTCTATTGAACCGTCTTAAAACTTGGGCAAAAAATGATTTTGTCTATCCTGCTATTTTACGGGATACAGCGTGAAGCTAAAAAAAGTATTTACAATTTTTTTACCCAAAAACTAATTCCTCAGCTGTGACATGAACAAACGGCTTGGCCCTGTCCCGGTAAGTGATAGCCAACCCGGATACGAGCAGGTTGAACAGCCACCCTGCCAGGTTCGGAGAGAACGAGGTGACAGTCTGCAAGAGATACACTGTAAATAATTTATACTTTTTTTTACAGATATACAGAAAAATATTTATATATTATTATCTTCTGTACTTTATTAATAACAATTTGTCAATTTACAGCAAATACACTACGGTCGACGAGTTGTGGCCGACCTGGAGTTAGATTTTCTAAATTCTTGCGCATTGTACACTCGCGCAAAACGGAAGAAAATTCGAAAAGAAAATCAAAACTAAGACAATTCCTAAAATGTAATCTCAAGACGGCTCGTTGACGGTACTGTACAAATACTTATACTATTGAGTTAGTCGCAGTATCCGGTGCTTGTGACCCTAGAGTAGGCTTTAGGACTCCTTTACAATGCACTATCACCCGAACTTAACATGGCCTACCAAATATAGTATTTTAATAAATACCGCCTTCTATACAATTTACTGACAAGCAGTGTTGTCATTATTCAAATCACAGTACAGTGTTGCCATAGCCAGTTAATGAGATACTTATTATTATAACAAGTTAACAATATTTTTTCTCTAGGGTGGGGTATTCGGCTGTTATGCGATGTCGATGTTATTTCATTTCTTGGATCTGTTAGGTTGAGTTTCGCCACTTAATACAGCAATGCCGCGAGAATTCAGTGGAAAGTGCGGAACAGAAGTGTTTTAATAGGAACGCAGTCTTAAAACTAGGTTCCCACTTTTCCCCTGCCTACCCTAAATTACCCTGTTCGAGATACTCGTACTGCTTGAAGCTGCAAAAAAACTCACTCAGAGGAGTTCGTAGCGCATGGACCGCATAATGGCTGTAAACGTGACAGCTGTGGGTCGATTCTCAGTCGTAGGAATGAATTATTTTCAATTCCTTGCTCTGGTAACAAGACAAGCCACAACGTTGTGTTCCGCCACTCACTAACAATGTCTATGAAGTTGTGCGGTGCTTTGGGAACGGGGTTGTTAACATTAGGTTCTTTTTGCCTACCGTGTTATATGCGGAATAAAGCGTGAACCTGAAAAATATAATTACTTACCAATAAAGGTATATTCGGTACAACTAGTTTCTGTGTCTTATCGACGGAGAGTTCAGGCACAAATCTTAATATTTTATTATGTTGAAAGGTCACTGTGTCATTGTCGTGGAACTTGATGTTCACTTTCTCCATGTCTTCTCTGTAGGATGAAAATAATAAAAAAATAATATTATGAAAGCCCATCATGGCTCAAGGTCATCAAGATTCCCAATTCGGTATAATTTTTATAATTGGTTAACTGTGGCTTCAAATTCTGCCTTTTTTTAATAAAGAAATATACGTATATTATTTTAAAGTGTTATTTATATGGTAGACGTATTTCTATAGCAAGAGTTCGAGTCCCTCTTGGAAAAATTATTTTAAATAAATTTTTATAGGTTTTTTAATATAATATTTTTTTTTGCTTGAAAGTCTATGACGGTGGCCCAAGGTTCACTCTCCCTCATCATAATCTCATGTGATGGAAAGATAAAAAAAAATAAGTGAAATCTGACGAGATATTCGCAAACACTTTCTCGCGTTTACAGATTTAGTGATTATTTTAATGGTAGTCAGTCATTAAGTAAATTGTGGACTTTCCTTTTAACTGTTTTGTTTCTCTATATACATAAGTATAATAAACCAAAAAATCCTTCATTGAGTTACTAACGGACAACACACGCGCGAAACTATGCGGCGGAGAACGCTGAAATTTGCAATGTAGGGCCATTGTGTGTTAGTGTAGGGGAGAACTAAGAGAGCCAGTGGAGCCATTCGTTGCGCAAGTGGTGACAAGTTGTGGATTTGATTCCCATTCGAGGCAAAGCGCAGCGTTGACTTCCGCAAATCAACATGCAATGCCTCAAAAAAGGGGCGGTATCTGACTGTCGCGTAGGCTGTAGCCTGCCCTCGTAAGAGTTATTTAAGTTTTTTTATTTCTCAACTCTGGTAAGAAAGCACGGCGTTGAGTTCCGCTCCTTAACACATTATGTATCAAATTCATATGGAAATTACGGAGCAAAGTACTTAGGTACTTTGCTCCGTAATTGTAAAAAAGATGTATATAGAAGATAATAAATCATCTTTATATATAAAAGATAAACTTACAGATAAACGGAAAGATACTATTAAATTTAATTAGAATAACAATAAAAGTTATTTATGTTACTATAGATATTATCATTAGTAACAGAGGCAGAGGGAGACCTCGGTTGACCTTCGAGAACACTACATGTATATCATACTGGAGGAAGGTCACGTAAGTCATGAGGACCCCGCAGAGGACATGTATGTATGTGCGGGTTGATGGAAGTGGACGAGACGAGAGAGGTATGTAGAGACCGTAACGTGTGGCGTTCCAATCTCTCTGGCTACCCGGCTAGGGATGCAATTCGTTGGAGAACCAAAGTGTCTTAATGGGAACAGAGTGTCTTAACATTTGTTTCCCAGATTCCTTCTGCCTAGAAGTCTAGGGCGGGATACAGCGTGGAGCTACAAGAGGAGACACTTAGATAAGTAGCTTTATAGAAATGCAATTACTCTGTTTCTTTACCTTCTTTGTCGTGATGAGTTTAATAAGTTGTAACGTAAATAATATCTGCGATAAAGCAATGGTCTTACGTTTCATCCTTCTAAAGAAAAGTATTGGGGTTGTCAGGTTTTAAAAAAAAAACATATCAAATTTAAAAAATCAGCTCCACGCTATATCCCGCTCACAGCAAGGTAGGCAGAGGGAACCTACTGTTAAGACATTCCGTTCTCCACTTTCATTTGTTCTTTCTTTCTTTCGAGTTCTGGTAGCATTGCGTGTTGAGTGGCGGAACTCAACGCCGGAGTTACGCCAATCAACACGCAATGCCTCGAGAATACGGCGGAAAGTGGTGAACGGAAGTGTCTTAATGGGGACAGAGTGTCTCATTACTAGGCTCCCAGGGTCCCCCTGCCTATCCTGCTAGGTGTGTAAAGCGTGAAGCTGAAAAAACAATTGATTTAAATTCGAAAAGTATATAGATCCCACCAAATATATTATTATTTGAGTAACTTGAAGCCATTATATAATAATTTATTACAATATTAATTATCAAATGTCAAAAATGCTACTACTAAACTAAAGCGTCCAAAATAAATCAATAGTTTATTTTAAAATCTTCTTGGACTGTGAACCCGTGACCGTCTTGTACCACTGTGAGACCTTTAAAGGATTGTTATAGGCAGAGGCAACCTAGTGTTATACCTAAATATTGGACGTTAAGTGACAGATCTAAAGTCCGCGCTATGTCTTGTTACCAGTGTGAAGAAATGAAATAATTCATTCTTGCGAGTGGGAATTGAACCAATATCAGTCGCTGAGCTGAGCTGAGCTTAAGCTGAGATCTTAACGACACCATATCCCGCACATATTAGGGAAGGCAGAGGGAAGACACTCCGTTACTAGACATTCCGTTTCCCCGTTTTCAACGAATTCCGGATCGGTTTGCGTGTTGAGTTGCGCAATTCAACGTCGCTTCTTGCCTCATTACCAGAGCAAAGAAATTAATATATGAATTAAATTAAATTAAATTAGCTTCACGCTGTATCCCGCACACAGCAGGGTAGGCAGAGGGAACCTAGTGTTAAGACACTCCGTTCCCCACTTTCTGCCGAAATCTGGAGGCATTGCGTGTTGAGTGGCAGAACTCAACGCCGCGCTTAACCTCGACACCAGAGCGAAGAAATGGAAATATAAATTTAAGTAAATATTTCCTCGAGTGGGGATCCAACCCACAACCAGTCGGTTTTGCAGTCACACCTCGTGCCGCTGCGCCACGACCGGCCTCAATTAATATATGAAATATTTAATTTCCTCAAGTGAGAATCGAACCTACAACTTGTCGCGTATATAGTCCCACGCTTATGCCCCTGCGCCATGACGGCTACTACTGGTCCATTAGTTATAAATATAAATAATATAATAAGTGCGAGGTCAAATATTTTATTTCCAATAAAATATTTTATATATAACTTTTAAATTAAATTGAAGGTTTTACATTAGGTAGGTATAAATTAAAGAAAAAATAATATTTTCTTAAAAATAACATAAACATGTGTAATAATTTGTTTGAGAGTAAAATTATAATTATAATTGAGGTCGTAATGGCGCAGCGGCGCAGCGTCCGGGTGTAAATGCGATGGTTGTGGGCTCTATTCCCATGTTGAGAGATGGATTATTTTAATTTCTTTGCTATATTAACAAGTCAAAGCGTGGTGATTAGGGAACAAAGTGTATTAACATTAGTTTCCCTCTGCTTACCCTGCTATATGTGGGATACAGCGTGTACTCAAAAAAATATTACATAATATTTTAACTACAACTCAATAAGGCCGTCGCAGCGCAGGGCCACAAGGGTATAGGTTCGATTCCCACTTGGGGGGTTGAATTATTTAATATTTACATTATCTTACTATGGTAACGAGACTAAGCGCGGCGTTCATTTTCGTCACTCTAATTGCAATGCCTCGAAAATTTGGCAGAAAGTGGGGATCGGAAGTGTCTTAACACTAGGTAGGTTCCCAGGTTTTCTTCGTCTACCCTGTTAAGTACGGATTACAGCGTAAAGCTAAAAAAAAACAAAAATAATAACAGGCTAGTCATAGAGAACCTTAATGTCCAGACACTCTATTTCTGCCGGTAACGCCGCGTTCTACCTTAACGAAGCCAGGAAATGAGAATAATTCTTAAAAGTAACGTTACATAACAATAATAGAGGCCGCCGCGGCGTGTTAGTGTAAACGTGAGGGTTGTACGGTTGTAAGGGTTCAATTCCCACTTTGGGGAATGGATTACTTTCATTTTCTTGAAACTTACTTTTACTGCTCTATGCGGGATTTAAATGGATTTTCTTTATAAAAAAACAATTTTTTCGGAGGAGTCTCTTCTCTGTTAGAAAATTCAATAGCGGAACCAAACTTGTTTTAAAAGATTAGTTTATGAAAACGACTGTTCTACAATATCATTAAATGCAATGAAACAATACACGTATTATGTAATTTTAAGATTTTTCGAACAGATTACGACAAAATTAGTGTCTTTTATATCCAACGTTATGGCTCTGAGAGAAGATCATAGATATATTAAAAAAAATCTGATGGTTCTGGATTCAATATCGCAGACTTTCTCATTGACTAAATATAATCGACATATATACATTTTTTGTAGCTTAACGCTGTGTCCCGCACACGACAAGGCAGGCAGTGGGGAGTTAGGTTCCTTTGCCTACCCTGCTATGTGACGCATCAACGTGAAAAAAAAAACTTCCCGAGTGTATAATCCGCAAATATTCAAAAAACCTAACTTCAATGTAGCCACAACTCGTCGACCGTACTGTATGTATTTTATAATCACACGTTAATAGTTATTACGTTTCACATATCGCATCGCCTTGATTTTACGTAACTTTTATGTTAATATTATTATTAAATAATAATGGCTTTAAATTAAATGTATCTTTATTTACATAAAACGATATTGCGACGCTTTGTTAAAATGTTTATATCAATCTTTTTTATTTATTAGTGAGACTTCGCTTTGTGTCAGTTCGTCTGTCACTAGGATGTATCTCATGAACTGTAAAAGATGATATTTCTGTTGCGGTTTTAACAACAAAACTGAAGGTTCTCATATAACAGACAAGATTTTTTTGCTGTTTTTATAGATTAGGGTATGGAGCCCTACAGGCGCCTGCAGTCGTCATAGCGTTCGGGGAGTTCCGAATGCTATGACGTCTGGAATTGATCTATCTATATACAGCATACGGGTATTCCCCGCAAGAGGCCAAACAATCAGTGATGATGAATGATGACATTCATTGGTTGTTGCGTGACAGGGAATCTCTCGTATCCCGCGTGCGTGTTGGACCAACCAATGAAAATGAGCCCTTTAAATATACCGGTATATTTGCATACGATTTCCTTTCAAGACTTTTTAACGAATAAGTTCAAAAAAACTTATTTAGTTTTGTCATATAATGTTATAAAATAAAATTCATTCCTTGCCTGCCAAAAAGTGGTTGTGTAAAAAAAATATTTTCATATTCACAGTCACAAAAATATTTTCATCTGGTCTATACAGGGTAGGCAGAGGGAACCTAGTATTAAGACACTCCGTTCCTTACTTTCCGCAGGAATAGACATTATGTCGAGTGGCGGATCTCAACGCCGCGCTTTACCTTATTACCAGAGCGAGGAAATGAAAATATTAGTAAATAATAATTAATTGCTACCCACAGCCGTAGCATTAACAGTGCACCCGCTTGTGTCACTGCACCACGACGGCCTTTAAAAATGAATAGATAAATTTAAATTCTTATATCAAACTAGGTTATTAACGTGTTTATTAATTTATGTGCTGAACCGGAATGGAATCTACTACTTCCGGTTTTGATATAGATGTCAATAACTCAATCAATTATTCAATATACGAGTCGAAAATCATCATTATTAATGATATTTTTAAAAAAAATATTAACATTCGAAGAATTATTAACATTTAAAAGAAGACGTGGGGTCGTCATGGCGCAACAGCATATCGTGAGTATATAAGCGCGACGGTTGCGGGTTCGATTCCCACTCGTGGAAATAAATTATTTTCATTTCCTCGTTCTGGTAACAAGACAAATTTCATTAGGTTCCATTATTCAAAACAGTGGCTCTAAAAATTGACAAATCAAGCGAGGAAACGGAGTGTCTTAATACTAGATTCTCTGTTCTGCTATATTCAGAAGAAATGAGAAATAAAAAAAATATTTACCTATACACGAAGGGCCCGACTTCAACCAATTTAGGTTTTTCCCCGTTTTCCAAGAACCCCTGCGGGTTGGTCATATTGAATATGTACACTTTTGTCAATCTTATAACGCCGGGACGATGCCAGTAGCTGTAGCTTATTGAGCCATTCCATAATCTAAGTTCCTGAAAAATTAAGAAATTTTACTATAGGATACTCGCGACCCAAACTACTCGATTGCTATAGCCTAATTGTATAAAATGTTTACATAAATTGTAGCCTATGTGTTATTCTGATGTGTAAGTTGTATTACTATAAAGTTTCATTTAAATCTGTTTAGTAGTTATTTAATATTTTCATTTCAATGCTCTGGTAACAACCAAAGCGCGGCGTTGAGTTCCGCCTCACCACGAATGTTGTCAATGGAAGTATCTTAATGGGAACGGAGTGTCCTAACACTAGGTTCCTAGATCCCCAGGTTCGAGCTAAATAAAAATTCAAAAAACATACAATATATTTACCCTAAATATAATATAATCGAGCCACGGCACGAAGGACAGTATGACGCCCAACACCACTGTGCATATACTGAAAGTTATCACTGCGAGGCGACCTGTAACAGACAGACACACAGTCTTTTAATATAAATATATACATTTTTGATCCACATAATTCTAATGCATAAATTTAGTAAAACTTGAGAGATATTGAGAAATATGTATTTTTTTTTATATTCCTTTGTATTCCGCATACAAGGTCAAGGTCGGCAAAAATAACGTAGTACTAAGAAACCCTGTCCCTCACGCTCTGCCCAATTTTGAAAATAATTCAATCTCCCAAGAGGAAATCAAACCCACGACCATCTAGTTCACATTCAGGCCTCAAAAATTTATTTGTTTGATGATTTTACTCTTTTTGACATGTTCATAAAAAATCTAATAAATTTCGTTTATTTTATTTTTGGTACACTCCAAAAAATAAGTTATTAGTTTGACATGTAAACGAAACTATGCATTTTTATTGATAATAATTATGTCAACTAAAAGAGGGATACCACCTCAGTCTACTACCACGTGTGACCACGAACTACTGGTCCGAAACGTAACTTAACTTAGCTTCACGCTTTATCCCTAGCGGGGTAGTCAGAGGGAACGAAGCACCAAACGCTACGGTATCCGGGGGTCCAAGATGGAAGGCTTGCCCGTAGCGACCCCTGCCAGCCCTTACGAGGGCTGCAACGTTCCATCCGCCACGTGCACCTCGAGAGAGCGCACTGATAGGGCGTCCCCCCAAGGCGACGCGCACCAGTGCGTCCCCGCTGGTGTGTCAAGTGGCGACGAATGCGGCGTTGGGGACCGCCACCCAACACGCCATGTCCGGAACGGCGGGAGGTGGAGGACGGAGCGACAAATAGTCCGAAACGTCGAGTTTCCAAAAATGTACAATACTAAATATCAGCGATTAATTCGGATCGCGGGACGGTTGCGTGTTCGATTCCCACTCGGGGGCAAGAAATAGTTTATATTCATCATTTCTTCATTGAGTTTCGCTTCTCAACACTTCCAGAATTTAGCGGAAAGTGGAGAAACAAAAGAGTCTTGATGGGAACGGAGTGTTTTTACTCTAGATCTTCAGATTACATCTGCTACGTGCAGGATATATTACGTGAAGCGTAATATGACTCAGTCATTTTGTTCTACAACACCTCAATCCACTTAAATACATTGCGTGCTTAATTGCGGAACTTAACGCCTCACTTCACGTCACCGTATAAGGGTAATACCTCTACCAGACAATGATGCTAGTTTTTTTTAAATTAAATAGTTGCATTAAATGGCAACGAATGGCGTCAGACAACATAAAAAAATTACTGAAACGTTACATAAATCAAGAGGTAACTTGGAGATTATTGTAATTGTAGTTGTAATAGTGAGTTTTTTTTTCAATTTCTCGCTATATCCTGTATAGAGAACTTAGTGTACGCCTAGCGTGTTGGGTGACGGAACTCAACGCCACACATGTTACCAAAGCGCGGATATAAAAATAAATTTAATATTATCATTCCAAAGAATGGGGAATGAATCCATAACCACCGTGCTAGCAATCAGGAACACTATCCTGTAAAATGTATAAAATAAAAGATATTCTAGCAAAAATTCACAAACTTTAACTTTTAACGAGACAAACTACAATATTAGAAGGAAATGTGTAACAAAAGTTTTGTAGCACTTTTCTATATTAATAGCATTTTTTTCATTTATATTTTTTTATTTTTTATTTACTATACCCAAGAAACCTTGTGTTAAGATGAAGATGGACGTTGAAATTGAACCCACAATCACCGCGTTGACAGCCCGATGCTGTGCTGTGGAGTCAAGCAGAAAATTACTTGAAATAATATTTATATTCAATTATGAAATATAAATTTCACGGTAAATCCTTATGACGCATTGGAAAATCAGTGTGTAACCGCTCAGAATGGTTTACGACTTATCCAAAGGCTTCGAAGGAACTGACCATGAAATCTGTCTGTTTATACTTAGTCACGGTGCTAACTGTCGTTTGTCACGTCAATTTCTTCTTAAATAAATAAATAAATAATATTGAAAAAAACCCGAGACTTCAACTTCAACTATGGTGCTGTACGTCATAAAGTAAAAACGGAACCCTTATAAGATCACTTTTTTTTCGATCTGTCCGTCTGTCAATACCATTTATTTTGAAAACGCGTGGATCAAGCTAAAATTAATATCAAATATTCAGATCTATAGATATGAGTATTTACGTATCGATTTTGCTGCATATTGTATGAAATTCGTCACGTAAACAAAAGCTATAACGTGTAGTTATGAAAATTGGCACGAAGTGGTAACTTCCATCACAAATAAAGAAAAAAATCCGAAAAGTTTAACTTTATAGGTCTTTCATAGAAAAAAATTATTACAAATTAATATTTCTAGTTCATTTTATACAAAATAAACTTATAACTATTAACTTTTATAAGCTTCCCGTTCATTTACAATCCTGAAATTGGAAACCTCAGAGGGTGAGTTCAATTCGCACTTATTCGGTTATTGGATATTAACTTTCTTTTGATACCTTTTCGTGATTTCGAGATAAATGGTATTGACAGACGGACAAAAAAGTGACCATATAAGCGTTTTGTTTTTTCTTTTATAGGTAAGGAATACTAAAAATCATAAAAAATTGGAAAAAAAAATGATTTAAATTAGCTTTTTCTAATTGGTGTACTACAAGGTTCCATACAGGTGTTTATTTATTTCACAGTATCTAATTGTAAACTCAACGGATGTGGGTTAGATTCCTACTTCTGGTAAGCACATATTGTCCCGAAAAATAAGTGGCGCGTGAAGAACAGAATGTTTTAACACTAGATCCCTCACCCTGCCTTGTTACATGCGGGATAAGACGTGAAGATACCTATAATTTTAATATTTCTTTAACACGCTAATAGTGGAATATTTTATAGTTAAAGACGGTAAGGTCGAGATCTTAAAATCCTTAGTAAATGACTATAATCAAATTACTTACGTATGTAGATTAAAACACGTGATATTAATAATCATAAATGAAGTATTGTAGTGTATCATATAATTAAATAAATCAACTTTTGTACCATAATGCAGATCAATTAACCTTTGCATTGATGATTTTATTTATTTTTTGTCTTAAATTGAAAATAATCTACCATTGTATATTGAGGGAAATTTGTCATAGAATATGTAAGAAATAATTTAAAAAATCCTGATGATAATAAAAAAATATATAATTTGAAAAATATAGTATACTAGAGGGCGCGCGCAGCTTCGCCCGCTTATTTGCACCCTTAGAGGTGAATTCTAGAAAAATCACGAAACATGTGTTCAATAAAATATTTTTAAAAGTTTGAATTTAAATTTTTATAAAAATCGGTGGGGATTTAATTTTTTTCCATACAAACTTTCAACCCCTATTTCATCGCTTTAGGGTTAAAATTTTTCAAAATCCCTTCTTAGTGGATGTCCACATTACGAAAATAAGCATCTGTCCAAATTTTATGTTTCTACGTACAGCGGTTACGGCTGTGTGTGCGTCTTACCTCAGTTAGTCATAACATGTCCTTTTATATATATAACAATATGCGTTTACTGCTAAAATTTATGTAGATTTAAGTAAAAATAAAATAAAAAAATAAAACAAGTTTTCATATGGTTTTTTTAACAAAGAATTCAAAATTATAAAGTCTTTTTAAAATAATTTTTGTATACCAAAATCAAAGTAAGTTTTACTTAATTAGCCTGCCCACCCTACATTCGAGATACAGCGTAAAGCTGAAAAAAAAACGAAATATCATTCTCGACGGTGATTAGCGTTTAATATAATAAACTACTATATGATTATTTTAACCTTTGTATATATATTTTCTAGCGATAATCGATTTTCACGATCTGACGACACAAAAGAGGCGCATTAAGTGTAATTAAATCAACAACAACAAGGTTTATTACAGTTTGTGTTTCTTAGTGCTGTTAAATTGTATAATATCGTCATCTTAGAGCATAAGCCTGATAAATCCGTTTTTTTTTTCGTTGTGTATTTGTACATTATACCTTTGTAAGTGCAAAAAAAATAGAAAATCGATTTTTGTTTCATATTTATTCATTTTTTTATTTTTATATAATACAGAATATAGACAAATTTTCGAAATAGTACAATTTTTTTGATAATATATATTTGCCTTAAAAGGCTTTTCTTCGTGATAGTTACGTTCTTCGGACGGAGCAGTCGTGGCTATCATGTTGTCACGTTTTTGGCTTTTGTTATTTTCGCCTCAGTTTCCAGCCATTTTTTTCTGTTGGTCGAAGGCTTTTTTGTGTTGGTAAACTAATTAATAGATTTCTTTATTTGCCGTGAGAAAAAAAAGTATTTGATACTTACGCGTGAATAAATTATTTCACTTCGTAATAAAGGTCGAAGTTATCGCCAAATCGGAGTACATTTAAAGTTAAGTTACTCGACAGTGCGGTTAATTATAAAAAGGCGAGAAGAAACGGGTAGTTTTGAAAATAAAGGGAACACAGTACGAGAGATAGGCGGCAAATTGTAAAAGTGGTACAAATTAAAAAAATTACAAGCGCTCAAAGCTTAGTAAATAACATTGCTTCGAGTTCGGGTAACGTAGACAACGTAACGTAACAAAAAAAAATCAAACATATAGATTAAGCTACTAAATACAATAACTAAACTGAAATCATTCTTTTTTTTTAATCTGTAACTGTCAAAAAAATTTTGTGTGTAAACACTTTTTTACCCATTGTAGGTAATAAAAAAATATGATTGTAATTACACTACTTTTCTAATTTTACATATTTTGTATGGAATTATAAACTGGATTAATTGCAGACGTCCATGGTCCGTGGTTCCGTTCCTGGTCACATGTGGTACATCGAATTCGTCTATCAAATGACACGATTATTATACCAATCTATCGACAACGACTACTTAATTATTATTATAATCAATTCACCCCTTATGTAGAGAAAACTTGTAAGAATGTAAAGTTTATGCTTAGAAATTTGAACATAGCGTGATTTAATATAACCATACTTTTTTTTAAAATTTGAACGTAGATTGATTGAGTGGATTTGAATTTGCATCTGCTGCTTAAAAAAATATGTATATACTTACCACCGCACCGCAAGTTATGAAAACCTGCCTATAGTGTTAATTGCGTACTACGCGGGCGGAACTCAACGCCACGCATTATGTACAGAGCGGGAAAATGAAACCAGATAATACTTATAAAGAAAGATTTGCAAAAACACAAAATAAAATATAGTCTTTACATTACAGCCGCTGTCTCAGTTCCACGACGTTATGAACACTACCATTCATAATAGTGATATAAAAGCAGTAATTTCAGTAATTCTTAATCAGAATAATAAGTAGAGTTTCTTTTGGTAATCTTACTGTATACAGTCGTATTTAAAAGAGAAACAATCTCACGCTCTCGTACGCTCACATTAACATTATAATTGTTAATATACATATTTATTTATACGAAGTCGCTTCTCACTGATAACGTTTCAATCTTTTAAGCTACGCAGCGGATTTTAATGCGGTTTTCATTAATCAGCTTCACGCTGTATCCCGCACACAGCAGGGTAGGCAGAGGGAACCTAGTGTTAAGACACTCAGTTCCCCACATTCTGCAATCGTTTGGCAAGAGAGAATACTATTTATTAAATATTTTTAAACATTTTTAAAGTGTTAATCGACTCTTAGGAAAGAAGAATATTTATTTAGAAAATGTATAAAAATTCTCTCTTGCCAGAGATTCTTAGTAATTATCTTTGGGTAGAGGAAATTCGTAAAAATCTCCCTACAGAGGTACTAACAACATAAATAAGTTGTAACAAGCGTATAAAAATTTCGACGTAGCTCGATGAGAACGTATGGCTTAGTGGTCAGAGCGCCTGGTCGGTTTACAGGAGGCGCGGGTTCGAGTATTTTTAAGGATATAATGTGTTTATTATTATTAGAATAGGAGATAATATTAATATTTTTATTTATTTTTATTTTATAACAGTTAGTAAAATACTGTAAAATGTTAATTTAACTGTTCAGTAATGTTAATGGCTACATAACAATGTGGTTAGAAACTGAAACCGAAAACAATCCAATTATTTTTTTCTTCGAAAGTAGTAATTGAATATGAAAATGTACAAAAAATATGAAAGTGTTAACTTCAAATTACTTCTCCGTAGTAAAGTGTTTGTATCTGCACTAATAATATTTGTTTAACTGCACGCTGTATTCTGTACATAGCAGGGCAGGCAGAGGCAACCTGGGAAACTAGTGTTAAGACACTCCGTTTAAAATAAGACGCTTCTGTTTCCGACTTTCCGCCGACCTCTGGAGGCATTGCGTGTTGAGTTCCGGTCTCCTTGACTTGACTCAACGCCGCTCTTTGCCTCACTACCAGAGCAAGAAAATGACAATATTAAATATTTCATTTCCTTGAAAGGGAATCGTACCCACAACCATTGCGCTTACAGTCACACGCTTGTGGCCTGCGCCACGGCTGGCCTATTATTTTTTTACATTAAAAAGATTTATTAATATCAAACGTATTTCAACATCTGCGTATTGCACAGTGCGTGTGGTAAAACGGCCTTAGAATAATAAATCACACAGTCTTATGACAGATCAAAAGTGGGTGCAGCTCATTTTTGTTTACATTTTCGTTTGAGATTCCGGTCCGGTCTTGTAGGCTTGGTGTTAAGTTCCGCCATTCAACGGAAAGGATGAAGCTTTTTTTTAAATTTATTTATTTATCTCTCGGAGAATGAAATATTAATGAAATATTTATAAAACGCGGCATTACGCACGCACTACCTCAAAACTTTGGTAGAAAGTAGGGGAAACGCAGTTTGTTAACATTAGATTCCCACGTTCCCTCTGCCTACCATGGTATTAGCGAATTACAGCGTGAAGCTAAAAAAACGTAGTGTATGTAGAAATCATTTGTTTTGATATTTTAGAGTGGGTTTCCCACATGCACCGGGATAAGCGAATAGTAATAGTGTCAAAATACTCCGTTCTCCACATTCATTACGTCCCTTGAATTCGAGTCATTGTACGAGTGACAGACAACTAGAACTCAGCCGGAGGAAATGAAAGTAAGAATATTTTCAACCATTCGCCAGAGTGGGAATCGAATCCACAACCATTGCGTTAGTGCTGATCCATTACACGTCAAACTAATAAAATACTGAATATTATATAATACATTCAAGTATAAACATAAATAAAGAATGTAATTAACATACTTTTTTGATAAGGGTGACGAAATTCTAACAACATATGTCGTATATAATATTATGGTAATGAATGGTTTAGTTATAGTGACGGTTATAGTCGGTTCGATATTGAAAATTAGTATAACATTACATATACTTAACTAGCGACCCAAATGCGGCTTCGCCTGTTTAACTTTTTTGTTATATAATAACCAGATTATAAAAAAGATATAAATAGTGATGAGGCCAGTCGTGGCGCAGAGGCACAAAGTGTGTCTGTAAATCGACTGGTTGTGGGTTCGATCCCCACTTGAGGAAATGAAATATTTAAATCAAATTAAATCAGCTTCACGCTATATCCCGCACACAGCAGAGTAGGCAGAGGGAACCTAGTGTTAAGGCACTCCACTTCTTCACTTTCCGCCGAATTCTGGAAGCATTGTGTGTTGAGTGGTGGAACTCGAAGCCGCTGATTTTGATTTCTCTTGACATAAATAGTAAAACGAAGCCTATGTATTAATGTTGATGTTTAAGCTATATTACTGTAAAATCTAAATCCGTTCTGTAGTTTTTACGTACAAATTAAACAAACATCTAGCTTCCATTATAACCAATATTATAAAAATAAATATGGAGTAGGAATATAACTTTAAGACGTATTGTTTCGCTTCACTCTGAACACCGCATATAGAATACCCTAAGCTCTCAGCAAATTTTAATAATATATAAAAAAACGCGTTTTTCTTCATTGTGCCAGTCTGCATAGCAAGGACATGCTATAAGCATATAGTACTAGGAAATCTGAGCATGCGACTGTAAAAAACGACAGTTGTGGGTTCGATTCCCATTCGAGGGAATGAAATGTTGAATGAACGAAGCAAAACGTGGAGCTGAGTTCCGCCACTCAACTACGAATTCGGCGGAATTGTCTTAATGAGGAACAGCGTGCTTTAACATTAGGCTCTCTTGATCCCTTTGACTACCGAGCTATGTGCGGGATACAGCGTGAAGCTGTAAAAAATGGGCCAATGTGTGTCAGTGAGAGAGCGTATGTTGTTATAGATTTGATGCTCATCCTCCTCCTCGGAGGAATGGATTTAACGAGATTCTTCTAACATTCCGTTCTGCCAACTAACATTTAATGTCACGTATTCATTTTGTATATCTATGACATGATGGTAAAGGCGAGAAATTGTTAGGTAAAAGGTTTTGTTCTCTGAAAAGGGTGATTTTATTTTATTTGAGATCAACTTTTAGCTAAGAAAAGTCAAATTTTAATCCCTTTTGTGCCGTGCGTTGTCATATTACCTACCAGAGCTAGGGAATAAAAATATGATATTATTTCCTCGCTTATTATAGAAAATTAAAATATAGTCACAATTTCTGAGAAATAAATAATTCCTTCGAGTAGGAATCGAACACACAGCCGTCACGCTTAGAATCAGCAGTGCCCACCACCACCACCACCCACTGTGCCATGACAGCCTCATGAACGAGCTCAAGATGATTCACAAATTACGTAAATATTACAAAATGTTTTTAATTAAAGAATTATCCGAGTGTAAATTTAATTTTCAAGTAAAAGTAGTTCATCTTGCTTCCGATTCTTAGTATATTTAATGATTATCATTTCGTTAATTAAGTGGGGAACTGAAGCATTTTAATTTTAACGGAGTGTCCTAACACTAGGTTTCCATATTTAATATAATTCACCCTAATAGAAATCAAGCCCACAATCGCCGCATTAAGTCTAATTCGACGATGACTATCCAAAAAATAGTGTGTGCTAATTTGGCGGAAAACGGAGAACAGAATCTCTTAACACTAGAAACTCTACATAAAAAGAATAGGGTAAGCGCGAGTCGAGCTCGCACGCTGAGGATTCCCTACTAAAATTGGAGGTCTCGGGCCTCTTCTGAAATTCAGGCTGAGCTTAGCCAGAGCCCTTTCATTTGATGACTTCACTTGAACTAGCCGCTTTAATACCAAATTGCCCACATTGCTCCCCTTTTATGGCTATTATTTTTTAGGATTTAACGACAAATGTAGATTCTCTCTGTCAAATTTCATAATTTGGCAGGTTGAATTTTGGTTCCCTTTTTAGTGTCGAAATACGCGTTTTTTGCGATATAAACGGCCATATCTTTTTTCTATGTAAATATAGAATGTTTTTTATCGGGAAATCATGGGGCCGTAGATCTGAGTATATGGTTTGAACTTCAACTCGATTTATCCAAGCGTTCCTGAGATAAAAGCTTGATAGACAGAAAGATAGACGGGCAACAAAGAGATCTTGTAAGGGTTCCTTTTTTCCTTATAAAGTACTGAACCCTAATGATAGAGTAGAATGTCAAAGTTAATGGGAAAAATCCATTGATGCTGTTTTTACTTTATGTTGTTAAGAAATAATTAATATTGATAGTAATGATTATTTAATTACCGTACTTTTTTTTCAATACTTAGGTACGTATTTTAAAACGTCGTGGTGGAGGGCCACAGTGCCTGACTACTAAACACTAGATCCTTTCCCACTGTCTACCCCGTGCTTTGCGGGGAAAAGATGTGATAAAATAACACAAAAGTATCTTTAGACTCTACATATATTTTTAACCAAATTTGGAAACCAGTTATTGGCTATTGGGATTTTTAGAAGGGCCACAGAAATAGTCTATATTTCGTGAAATGAAAACATACTCGGCTAAATTTCAAAAAGACTCTATTCTCGGTGTTATTTTTATATCTTCACACAATATCCTGGGTATTGCGGGATTGCCACAGGGAATCTACTGTTAAAACAATCCGTTCCTGACTCACCGCCCCATATTAAAGACACGTCTTGTCAACATCGGGCTTTGTCTTATTACCGGGGCCAATATTGATTTATTCTCCGCAGTGGTAATCAAACCCATAGCCACCGAGCTTAGCAGCGTTACGACGACTTCTCCTATGTTATGTTTAACTAAAATGTTACCTCAGTATAGTACACTAAGCCATATAGCACATATAGCATTTGAAATCTAAAGGAAGAAGAATAAGCATCAAAATTACAGCCAGCTTCAGAGCGGCCACGACTCCGAGACCGTACTATACCTATTGTAATATATGAACATTTGTGTATAAACGTCAGGATACTGATAACGGTACCAAGTTCAAGGTTCAGTAAAACGCCTCTCTCCAGTACAATAAAATTATCAATTTAATTTCCGATTTCCTTTGCAATATCGAGATGAGCGGAAAGACGTATCTGTTTGATAAGCAAAGATATGAATATAATCGTAACAGGTTCAAATTCCAATAAAAATATTATTATTTTTATACTTTTATAATAAATGTGGTTGTCGATGCACAGTAGTGCCTACATCATCAGACTGTTAACTCGGAGGAATTTCTTCGCCCTGCTAACAAGACAAAGCGCGGCGTTGAGTTTCGTTGCTGAAAATTAAGTGGAGAGTGAAAATTAACTGGAGTGTCTTATAACTTCAGTCCTCTCTACTCTGCTATATAAGGAATACAGCGTGATTTAAAAAATATTCCGTTACTGTCGAGAGATAATATACGAGTATAACTGTAAATGAAAAGGTTATGGGTTCAATCTCCACTTGGGATTATGATTACATTTTAAATTATTTTCATTTCTCCTGTCCGGTAGGGGAATACACATTTTCTGACGAACGGCTGTCCACCAATGATATGAAGCAAGGCTGGCATTCAAGTGTTAAGACAGTAAAAAAGATGTTCATGTTACCATTAAGACACTTCTGTTCTCCACTCTCTACCGAATTCAGAAGAAAATTGAGCGTTGAGTGGCGGAACTCTATGTCTCGTTACAGAGTAAGGAAATTTAAGACACACACTTAGTTTACCATTTTCCGCCTAATATGCAATATGCGGTCGAGAGGCGGAATTCAACGCCGCACTTTATCTAATGATCTAATATTTTATTTTATGTACAAACAAATATAGATATAATATATATTTCTCAACAAGTTTCAGTCATTTATTACAGTAACATGTTTGTATTAATTAGCGAGTCGATAGGAAAAACTTCCGCGTAATAAATAAATACAATAAAATTGACATATTTTATTGACTTATATGTGAATGACATAACTATTCTAAAAAAGTACGATTTATGTATCAGGATTTTATTTTCATTATTTTTCTGTAGCTTCACGCGGTATCCCGCGTATATGTAGCAATACGCGGAGGAAAGGCAAGAGGAAAGCAGGGGAAACTTCATGTAAAAACACTGCGTTGTTAGTGGCGGAACTAAGCGCCGCAAGGAAGTGATGATATTAAATAATTCATAAATTTCCAGAATGTTAAAGTTACAAGCTGTCCTACTGCGCCACGACGGTCTCCGTTCTTTTGTATTCACTGGAATCACATTCAGTGGAAATCGAACCGGTACCTCTTGTTAACCGTTCGGCACTCGAAGCCATACGATTCCCACTCGCTAGAATGTGTTATATTCATCTGCCTGCTCTGGTAGTAAGAAGCGCGGCGTTGTTTTACGTTAGTTACGCCATTCCTCATGAAATGTCTCGAAAATTGGATGGTGCGTGAAGAACAGAGTGTCTTAAAACTAGGTTCCCTCTGTCTTTCCTGTAATAGGTATGCAGGACAAAGTATTAAGCTAAAAAAAAAATATTGCAAAAGAAGCAAATGGTTGAGTCCCAATCGAGAAATCTATGTACCTATCTATAGTAGTACAACGTGCCCAAGTATAAGTACACTTAGGCAAATAAATAAGTTTTAATAAGCACATTTTTGTTTTTTATTTGGTTCAATAAAGCGCGGTGTTGGGTTCCGCAACTTAACACACTGTGTCCTTTGAATAAATTGAAAAAATCTTAATTAAAAATTTTTTTTCAAAACATTAATTTGGTAATTTTTGTGTTGTAAACACAAAGAACGAAGTTTTTAAAGGTGACAAAAAATGAACTTGTCACATTTATATAAAAAATTAACAATTCAAGAGTAATAATTTCAAGGTTTTTTAGATTAAGTTGATAATATACATAAAGTATGATAATATGCAGATGCCAAGAAACTACTTAACCACTCAACACAAAATGTCTCGAATTCATACTGAATGCGGAGATCGAAGTGTCTTGAACTAGGTTCCAAAGGTACGTGACGGTTGTGGGTTCGATTCACACTCAGGGGAATGTTTTTTTGCTCTACTAACAAAAAAAAGCGCCGTTTCGGGTTTACCCTGCTACGAGTATTTGCAGGACAGCGTGAACCTAAAAAAAATCATTTTTTTATCCATCGAGGATCGGACATTAAATTATAGTTTTAAGTAATTTAGGTTACAAAATTACCTTGACTCTAAAAAAGGGAAACCAAGCCTTAAAAGGTACTTAATTATGAAAAAAAACTCGGAAACTGTCAATGTCATCTTGAAAGATGACATAAGATAGAAATAGTGATGTTAAGGCAAACAAAAATATATAGGTATAAAAATTATTGTCTTCGGTTCATAATTTTTTAAATTGATCTCTGTCGAATATTGACAAACTACAAGGGATAGTGGATTCAGTTTCCACTAGGGGAAATGTGTACATGAAAATGTAAGTACTGAAACAATCAAAGAAATCTAGAAACATTATTAAGTATGCGAATAATAATTATTTCAAACATTATACAAGAAATGTTCATAATATTTTCAAGATATGATTTTTTCTTCAGCCTGCCCTGCTATGTAGGCAATGAAATGAAATAGAAAACCTTAATAATATTATAATCTTAATAATATTTTTCTATTCATTTGATTTTTATATCACGCGATATAGGGAGACGCTGTCCCGTTACGCCACGATGGGAAATCATTATATTTTAAAAGTAAATGGAAAATGATGACCACTGGTATTTCTGCATACTAATAATATGAGTAACGGATCCACGCAGCTTCGCTCGCTTGAACTATACGAATATTTATTACATATATTTATGAAAATATTTTCAGTTTAGAGGGTGAATTCCAATAAACCATCAAACACGTGTTCAGTGAAATATTTTTAAGAGTCTGAAATTTAAATTTCATAAAAATTGAAGAGATAGATAGATTATATATCGATAATATAAAACAACAGCCATCACTATAGCTCATCCCAACCATAAGAATGCAGTAACACAGCTTTCGACAATTCACGGTCTTCCGGTGGAGTATGTTACTTGACACACTTCAATTTATTAAGTAGCTACTGTTATGGAATATATATATATATATATATATATTAACGCTGTATCCCACATAAGTAGGGCAGGCAGAGGAAATTTTGTGCTTAAACTCTCCGTTCCCCACGCTCCGACCAATTATCGAGATATTGCGTGAGTGGCGGAACTCAACGCTGCACTTTGTCTTATTACATTGTTGTGGCTAGCGTGCTTACAGTCACGACGGCCTTAAATAGTGCTTTTTTTTATAAAAAAAGCTTTGGAGAACGGAATGTACTTATTTAGTATTAACTCAAGGCTCTGCTCCATTTTTAACATTTTTAAAGTGTTATCCCACATTAAGGAAACAATAATATGTTTTGGCGCTTACGAATAATAATTATTTAATAATTATTTTTACACGATTCCTTAAAAATATTATTTTTCTACCATCTTGCTAGATGCTAGATGAAAATTGATTAAACTATATATATATAAGTTATGGTTATTAGAAATCACAAAAATATTTCTGTGAGGCCAGTCGTGGTGCAGGGGCACAAGCGTGTGACTGTAAAGGCGACCGGTTATGGATTCGAGGAAATGAAAATTTAATATTTTCAATTCTTCGGTCTTGTGTCGAAGCAAAGCGCGGCGTTGAGTTAAGCCACTGAACAGACAAAGGCCTTTAGAATTCGGCTGAGAAAAAGAAGAAGCTAAATAAAAATTATAATAAATAAATAATAACAAAAAGTTACACATTCTTAAATCATACATACTACTGTACGCTTCATAAGCTTTTAAAAATATATTTTTTATTTTTTTATATGTTTATTCGACTTGAGCAAAAATATATTAATCATTTATACTATAATTATGAAACACTCAAACTAGCGTAATATGACGATAGTGGACTTTAAAATGCATGTTTATGAATCGCGTGATAATATACGCGTAAGTTATAAGCGTTAGCGAGTTTTTTATTTTTTGTATAAATATGTTGTTAAGAAAATCGCTTTAATAAAATAAAGTACGGCGTTGAGTTACGCCATTCAACACGCATTGTTTCGAAGGCAGGTGGAAAGTGGATAATGGATTGAATACTACGTTACGTCTTTATACTCTGCTATATGCGAGATACAACGTTAAGCTACGAAAAAAATTTACTACTACTTTCATTTAAAACATTTAAATGAGGATATATTGTGTCAGGGGGACAGTATCTGAATGTAATACAATGGTTGTAGGTTCGATTTTCGCCCTGGGGAATGAATCCGCCATTTATCACGCTATAATGCAATGTCTGGAAGAGAAGCGGAAAGTATAGAGTTTCTTCAGTCTTGACAGTCTAAAAGGTCAATCTGCATTACAAAAGATTTATTTCTAATTATAAATTACTGAAAACTTTGAGTTCAAAACTTTGCTTTATTCAATACACATGATTTAATTTACTTTATATTACAAGTGGGTTCGATTCTCACGCAGAGGAATGAGTTATTTTCATTTCCTCGCTCTGGTAGCTTTACTCTGTATCTCGCATATAACACGATAGGCAGAAGCAGTGCTAAGACATACATTCCTATCGAGACACTGTGTGTTGAGTGGCGAAACTCTACGCATGATATACTAAACATTTTTTTTATATTTAAATCAGCTTCACGCTGTATCCTGCACACAGCAGGGTAGGCAGAGGGAACCTTGTGTTAAGACACTCTGTTCCCCACATTTTTTAAATTTGTGTACATTTATTACAAATAATCGTGTAAATTAAATAATTAAACAGGTTATTTACTCCATTTTGCACCACAAAGCAAATAAGTTACGAAAATAGCGTTCATTATGGAGGAGTTGCACAAAAATTGCACGCGCGGTTAATATTTCATACGTAGGTAAGTAGGTACATTTAGTAGGTCGAGAGGTTTTTTTTTTCTTTTGTTTGTTATACATTTAAACTTGTTTATTTGATATTTAATTTTGTTTAATTTGCTTTTAGTTAAACGAAATTAATATATTCCATTTTTAAGGCCATGTAAATGTTAACTCGACGGCTGCGGATTCGATTCTAATCGGGGTAAAGCATTGTTTTCATTTTCCACGCTCTGGTGCAACAAGACAAAGCGTGGCGTTTAGTTTCGCTAATCAATCTGCAAGGTCCTGAACATTGGGTGGTGCGTGGGAAATGGAGTGACGTAGCACTAGATTCCATCTGCTTATCCTGCTATATGCGGGATGCAGCGTGAAAGGCGGAATTTCACGACTAAAATTCTTTATTCTATAAAAAAACATGTCACAATAACAACTAGGAAATTACAATTATAATTAAATTATAAAATTTATTTAATTATTATAACAAATATAAATATTTTTAAATATAGGAAATTAAGAATATTAAATAAGTAAATAATATAATTAAGATTTAACTTGCATTATATAATGTTTTTAATAAAAGAAATATTAAAAAAAACTGCAAAATATGCGGCAACGATGGAGCATAAATGACATTATCTTTTGATTGTGTTAATTTTTTTTGCGTTTTCTTCCACGGGACTTTAGGTATTTTTAAATCTCTAGTGATCTAGTCTATCTAGAAAGAACGGACAGACGCTAAGGTCCTCAACGCTAGGCGTAATTTTTTTTTTTTTGTTTTTAGGATTCCGTATCTCAAAATTAAAACGCAGATATATCCTATTATGGATAGATAACCTTTTCGTCCTTATAGACAGAGATTTGTTTGTCAGCCTGTCAAGACCATTTTTCTTAAGATCGAGTGGAGGTGAAACCAGTAATTAATAGATATCAATTATCAGGTGTAGGTAAAATAGGCTTAAGTCAACGCAATCAAAAGATATGATCATTTATGCATAGTTTTTATCGGACAGCATAAGTTTTGGGGGACGGGGATTATTTTGAAGGTGATAAAATTGGTTTCGAAAAATAAATAGAGAATGTACATTTTGTAAACGAATTTATCTTACTTTTTGATCACAGAAAAAAACGTTACAAACATATATTTGTTATTCCTTTCATACAAAATAAGTGCATACGCTCGCAAACTTCAATTTGTCAAGTTTTATATGATTTACTTCCCGTACAATACTGAAATTGATACAGAACCCGGGGTAGGCGAGACCGACTCGCACTTGACAGTTTTTAAAAGCTAGTAATATTCTTAATTATAATAATAAAATATTAAATTTGCAAAGACAACTCTTATAAAGATCAAATGTTAAGACTTACCATGGTTTAATTTGCCTTGTTGTGATATCATCATGTTCAGTGGTACGGGCTTCTTATTCGGTATACCGAACAGCCTGTTGCGCGCCGACTGCCCCACAGCCAAGTACTGTTTGTGCCCCATTTTTATTATTCTGGAAATAAAAGAGAAAAATTGTTAACATTTGAGTAAAATATACTCCATAGTCATTTTTTTTCAGCTTTATATGGCAAGGAAGTGGAAAGAGCCCAGTGTTAAGACACTCTGTTTTCTTCCTACTGCCGGAGTTCGAAATACTGTGGTGCGTGTTGGGCGGTACCCAGCGCCACAATTTGTCTATCTAAGCGGGGAAATAAAAATAATTCTTTCCACCGAGTGAGGGTCGAATTCACAATCATCGTGCTTGTAATTAGAAAACAGTTTCAAGTCTTAAATTTGATTGGTGGTGTTGAGTTACGCCACTCAACACGCAATGCTTCAAGAATAAAACGGAAGTGTGTTAATAGAGAACCGAGTATTTTAACAGCAGGTTTCCATTCCTTTTCTCCGCCTACCCTGATATATATAGTATAGGTATAGCATATTTTAGTTATAAACTGATACTAAATGCGTGAATAACACATTCAAATTTAATTAATTGTAAGTAAATTACACGCATAATATACTTCAAGGCCGTCTGACAGCACAGTATCTGACTGTAAGCGCTAGGGTCGTGGGTTCAAATACCAGTCGGGGAAATGTATTAGTTTCATTTCCTTACTGCATGGCGTTCAATTCCGCCATTAAAATTTATAAGCACTTTTGAATCGTCGAATGAACATATACTCATAAAAAGCTACCACCGGTTCGGAAGGCAGTTCTGCTGAGAAAAGCCCTCTCGCCGCCGTTGTTAACATTTTTTTACAGTTTATTTAAACTGTGGTAGTAGCAAACTTAGAATACATTGCGGAGTTTTATTTTATTATACGTATACTCAGACCCATAAAAGATTCATTAACTTTTTGGAAGCGAAAACTCGGCGTAACAAGTTTATCTTTATTTATCGTTCCTATTGTATGTTTATCACTATTTTACACGCTTTTATTAGATTGAGTTGTAACTAAGTAACTATGGCATAAAATCTATGAATCTGATTTACACGCACTTCTAATTGTTGTATAATCATAGAACTCGACAATTATATGTAGATTAGATGACAATACAGTATTCTGGTACCATCGAGCTAGTCTGATGATGGAATTGGAAGATGGCTGATGGAACCTTGGACTGCCTGCTAGTAAACTTATCGAGTTTGTACTCTTAACATGTTTGTACTCTTCTTGTTAATGTGTTCTGTTTAAAAAATGTCTCAAATTCGGGCAGAAAAGCATTAAATTTAGATAAAAATATATATTCATCGGTATATTGTTTATGTTTCTTAAAATGATAATCTCTTTTAAGGAAAGTTACGTTTATTAAAATAAACAGAGCATAACTTATTTGGGCGGAAAGAATACAGTTAATGATTAGACGCAGTACTGTAATTACGGTGTCAAATTGTGATCTCATAACGGTTGTAACGAGTTCGAATGACGTTTGAACATATTTTTAGGGTTCCGTATACAAAGGGTAATATAGGACCCTATTACAAAGACTCCGCTGTCAGTCTGTCTGTTAGCCTGTCACCACGCTATCTCATGAACTGTGAGAGACAGTTGAAATTTTCACAGATGATGTATTTCTGTTGCCGCCATAACGACAAACATTACAAACACACAATGTTTAGTAGAATGGGAAATAGAATCTCGAATGGAAATGAACTTACAACCACCGTCTTTATATACATACAGACACTGTGTCACTGCGCCACGAAGACCTCAATAGTAATAGCTTTTTAGTTCACACAATAAGATGTTTCAAAGCCATTCAACTTTAAAGTCATTTGTGAACCAACAATCCAAATGCAGTTATAATTTGACCATATTTTTTATATACACAAGTAAGTTAAGTAGAGAAAAAAATGTGGTCAAATTATACTACTACTTTTGCCTACTTTTGGTACTAATCGTCACGGGAAAATTTGTTAGCGATGACATTTTTATTTTTTTAGTGCTAAGACACTCCGTTCCCCATTTGTGCTTGTTTGGCGGCTCAATTGGGTGATGTGTGGCGGATATTAATGCCGTCCTTTGCCTCGACACCAGAGCGAGAAAATGAAAATATTAATTATTTCATTCCACCGAGTGGGCATCGAACCCACAACCGCTGTGTTTACAGACGCACACTATACATAATATCATTTAAATTATTTTCATTTCCTCGCCGGCAAAGCGTGGCCTTAATTCAAAATTGAAAATTGTTACCAGAGCGAAAAAAAAATCTCATTTTTCCGACTGGGAACTGAATCCACAACTGTCGCTTTTACAGTTAGAACATATATAATATATAAATATAATTTATCACGTACACAAGCCAGGGTTACGTAAAATCAGTAAAAAACCCATCAACAGACAATCTGACACCTTGACCAGATTACTGTGTAAATATTACATGCGTTATACTTAGTATACATACATACTTATATACTAAAAGTTATTTAGTGAAGTGGAACAGCTTCTGACGTAAATGCGATGGTTATAGGTTCGATATGCACTCGGAGGTATGATTATATAATTTTTTTGTGAATTTCCGTTTCCGATAAGATAGAGTGCGGATTCCGCTACTTCGTACTCGATGTCTTGAAATTGACCGGAAATTAAAAACGGAGTGTCTTAATATGCGGGATAAATAAAAAATAATACTGTTTTATTATTCCCATATAATATATAGGTAGGTAAATTTTACTATCATTTTTGTAACTTCACGCTACCGGCTATCGGAAAGCTGGGTACGCAGAGGGAACCTAGTGTTAATGCACTCGATTTCCTACTCGCCATCCAGTGTTTGGGACATTACATGTTGAATGGCCAAAATTTAACGCCGCGCTTTGTCTTCTTACAACAGCTAGTAGGATATTAAAATAATTTTCCCGATTTGGAATCGAACCTACAAACATTGCATTTACAGTCAGACGGCATCGATCTATACATATATTGCTTTTATTTAACCAAACAACAAATGGTATGTTCGTAACAAACAGTGTTTTAGCGGTTATCGAATTCACAGCCTTCACCTATAATACTAATGCATTTTAAATACGTACCTAGACTTATTTAAGATCGAAAATATTTGTTTCATTTATAAATTAATATGTAAAGCAAAATTTCGTTATTATAAAAAAATATAACATAATATATATTTTTAAAATAATGCATTGAAATACATTAAATTAATAAAGTAATAATAAGTTCTTTGATTTTCACGGTTATTACACATTTTAAATGAAACTATTTTAACCGGATTAATCGCGTATATTTAAGATTATACATTTTGGAAACCCGACGTTTCGAACACTTTGCAGTAGTCCGTGTTTACACGCGGCGGTAGACTGAGGTGGCATTCATCTGTCAGTTGACATAATTATTATATCAAACTACCGCCAACGATTTTTGTTAATTTTCTCGCGTACTGTCCTGGATTCTTACAGAATGAGCTAACTGTATATTGCCTTCTGGTATGGTGGGTTAGGGTGTGTTGAGACTTTAAAGATTTTATGAGTGGGTCCCAAGTGGTAGAAAGCTTCCAGCCGTCCTCTCTATTGAAATTAGGATGTTACGACATATTTCGATCACCGGAAAAAAGAACACCAGAAAATACCGCAAATTTGATTTCCTATCTTAAAATCAATGCAAACGAAGCTGCTGGCTAATTTTCAGTTTTGACCAATTTCACACAATTGACATTGCGTGTTGAAATAAGACGGATCTTAACGCTGCGCTGTATAATATAATAGGAAGAAAATGAAAAGTTTTAACATAACCATTTCAAGAGTGGTTATCAAAACCACAACAGATCCCTTCATTATTATCTTAATTTTATAAGCTTCCTTGTTGTTTACGTGAGTCATACAATGTAGAACCCTGTTTTTTCCTGTTTCCGTAGGAGTTTTGAGAAACTCTCTCTTAGTGCTCCTCTACACTCTCCAAGGACACGCCAAATTTCAGCGTTCGAGGCCGGTTTGCTTCGTCAGAGCTTTGTTTGTCAGGCACTCAGTAACATTAGAGTTTTATTTACCTGTAGATACTATATCTATTTTTAATTTCTTAACGTATCCGCATATTATAATAGAGTAGGCAGAGGGAACTCAGTGTTAAAACACTCCGTTCTTCACTTTCCACTAATTTCAAGAATCGAACCTGTTTCAACCGTTGTAATAGTCAAATACGCAACGCAATTAGGTATAACATCTCGTAATATTGCGACACGTCATATAAGTACAGAACTTAACATATTACTACATATTTTATACTAAGAAAAAAAACTATAAAACAAAAATAAATAATAATAATAGTAATAAGTAATATTGATTCGTTATCTTGGCCAAGGACTTCCTTCACTTAGATTTTTGTTTTATAGTTTTTTTTCTTAGTATAAAATATGTAGTAATATTTTAAGTTCTGTACTTATATGACGTGTCGCAATAGCACAGCGTCAGAATGTAAGCGTGACCGTTGTCGATTCGATTCTCACTCGAGGGAATATTTGACAAGATAGGGCGCGTCGTTGAGTTACGCCACTCAATACGCAATGTGTCGAATTCAGGCAAAAATTTAATCAATCAAGGATTTTTTTTAACATAAGTTTCCCTCTGCGTACCTACCCTGCTATATGTTGCGATACAGCATGGAGTTGAAAGAATTCTACTTATTGAATGCGTTTATTGCAACCTTATATTTTTCTAATGGTATAATTTTCTTTTTTATGACTTAGCACGCAATTATTTTAACACTAAACACACTTACTTAAAAAAGCGCGGAAAGTAAAAAACGGAGTTGATTCCCATTTGCATAGATAAATTAAATTAATTTTCTTTCTCTGGTAACCAGTCTTGCGCAGCGTTGGGTTCCGCCACTCAAAAATGTGCTTGAGAAACGGCGTGTCTTAACACTCGGTTCTTTGGGGCAATCCTGCTATATTCGGGATACAGTGTAAAGATGAAAAATAAATTGAACCCTAACTCATATATTCTTTTAGCACGTTCATTATCTTCATATAATATTATTTACATCATAAACTTTTATTATTATTTAATTACCATTAAAAGTAATAACGATTAACTTAATGGTACAATTTATGGCTTTTTTTTAATAAAATGTTAGATGTGTTTGTTTAATACTTCGTAGTCTCGTAGGTCCCAGGTTCGATTTTTCACGATTTTAGGCAAAAGCTTGTGTGCCGATAACTTCTAAGCTTAGCTTTTATCCGTGGATGATTAGGAGTTGTGTATAACATATACACAGGTAACTTAAAGCCGTCGTGACGCAGTGGCACAAGCGTGTGACTAAACGCTACGATTATGGGGTTGGAATTCGGGGGAATTAAATACTCAATATTTTTATTACTTCGCTCTGGCAAAAAGGCAAAGAGCGGCGTTTAGTTCTGCCACCCAACACTGAAACTAAATTCGGCGGTGTGTGGCTAACAGAGTGTCTTAGCACAAGGTTTCCTCTGCCTAGCCTCCTATATGCAGGATATATGTACGCACATATATCCTGGTGGACGTGTTCTGGACTGTCTACGGACGACTCCCTTGCTTCTTTTATCTTTCACTCATACTAAATTGCAATTTTTTGTATGTGTATAAATATAATGTATCTAGAAGTAATAGTGGCGTAATAGGAAGGGGGGAAATTGGGGAATGCGTGGGGGAACGGAGTGTCGTAAGCTTACCCTGCTTAAAGCGGGAGAAAACGTGAAGCTGCCTTTGTTACTGTTGTATCATATGAAAGTGTAAAAATTTTATGAACCATACATATAAATCCTGTGATAAAAATCACAGTAACATTATTAATTGAGTTTTAAATAATAAACTTTTTATGTGTTCTCAAACAACGAAATTGATTATAAAATGTGTATGTGTGTGTGTATATACTAAAAAAGCTATAATTTTTTTTTAAATGTCACTAATCGTCACTTACCAGCCCGATTTATATTAAAATAAGTAAGTAACAGTTTCAAGAAACTCTTTTCTATACTTTCCATCAGAATTCAAGACATTATGTGGTCAGTAAAGCAACTCAACCCCGCGTTCTACAGTGAAATATTAAAACATTTTCCTCGAGTTTCAATCGAACCTACTACCGGCGATTTACATTTACTAAAAGACTAAAAAACTTAAAATTTTCAAAAATTTGTCACAAATCATCAACCATTAACCCAATTTATATTAAAGTTGGCAAATATAATTTTAGTTATGGACAATTTAGAAATGGCTGTTACGAAATAAGAAGTATATTATATAACTGCATATTTCACATTCGATGTTATAAAACTGTGTGAGAATGTATGAATAGATCATATGACTAGCTCGGAGACAGGTCACTTCTTCATTGAGAGAATGTATTACATGGCGGAACATAACGCCGCATTTTTAACTAACTATGATGACAGAAAATAATTTAGTATTTTTTACAGGTTGTATCTCGCACATAGCAAGGCAGGCAAAGGGAATCTCGGAACATAGCGTCAAGACATTCTGTTCCCATTAAGACACTTCCGTCCTCCACCTTCCGCGGGATTCTGTAGACGTATTGGCATACATTATTGAAGGCATTTATCCATTATTTTTAAAGCAGTGATTTTTAAAACTTTTGTCAGTTTTTCTTACTCGATTCTAATGCAGTTTTCATTATTATTTTGAATAAATTTCACTTAAATTTTAGTATTTATTTTATTCCAATCGGTCTCTAAGCAAAAAAGTGAAATTATCTATATATATAAAAGGACTTGACTATATATATAAAAGGACTTGTGCTGACTGACTGAGGTAAGACGCGCGCAGAGCCGTAACCGCTGATGGTAGAAACGTGAAATTTGGGCAGATGTTTATTTTCATATTCTGGACATCCACTAAGAAGGGAATTTGAAAAATTTTAACCCTAAAGGGATGAAATAGGGGTTGAAAGTTTGTATGGAAAAAAAATTTAATCTGTACCGATTTTTATAAAATTTGAAATTCAGACTGAAAAATATTTCATTGAACACGTGTTTCATGGTTTTTAAGAATTCACCCCCTAAGGGTTCAAATAAGAGGTTGAAAGTTTATATGGAAAAATCTTTAAATTGCCACCGATTTTTATAAAAATTATAATTCAGACTGTTATAAATATTTTTGAGGCCGGTCGTGGCGCACGAGGTGTGACTGCAAAACTGACCGGTTGTGGGTTCGATCCCCACTCGAGGAGATGAAATATTTACTTAAATTTATATTTCCATTTCTTCGCTCTGGTATCGAGGTTAAGCGCGGCGTTGAGTTCTGCCACTCAACACGCAATGCCTCCAGAATTCGGCAGAAAGTGGGGAATGGAGTGTCTTAACACTAGGTTCCCTCTGCCTACCCTGCTGTGTGCGGGATATAGCGTGAAGCTAATTTAATTTAATTTAATTTTTTTTTTTTTTTATAAATATTTTATTGAACACGTGTTTCGTGGTGTTTTTTAGAATTCACTCCTAATAAGTGGGCGAAGCCGCGCGCGCCCTCTAGTTTCAAATATTTTATTAAATTGACGGAATTACTTTAGATTCCAATGTATATATTTATTAAATTGTAATGTTATTACACGAAAAACGAAACTGATTCCGATTAGGAAACATATAACCCAGTGGACAATTGGAAGCAGCTGAGAGTTGTGTAAGATGTAGTATAATCTAGAGCCTCTTCGATAACGGACTTTCCAACATAAAAAGAATTTATAGCAGTATTTCCTGAAATTAGTGCGTTTAACCAAACAAAGTCTTCAGGTTTATAATATAGAATCGACAAGTCCCAAAGTGCAATACAGAGTGTCTTAACATTAGGTTCCCATGTTCCCTCTGGCTACCTTGCTATGTGCGGGATACAAATGAAAGCTGAAAAATCAATAAAAAAGTTATAAATATAAAAAAAATCATCTCAACTCAACCAAGAATCGAACCTAATATTCTCTAAGAGTAATCCTAAACTATTTTACATTAGAAACGTCTGTAGTTAACATTTAAAGTGTTTTAGTGAAAGTTACCATTCACTTGTCGAATTCTTTCTTACTGTCTGACAAAAACGCTGAACATTTTTAACAGTTATCGCTATTTATTTGACTAGTTTTGGAAAAAGGAGGCTAATATATTTTGAATAAATGTTAAATAAAAAATTCAAAAAGAAAACTATAAAACACGCTATTCTACATCAATGCTACATACAAATGCTATAGCTCGTAATGTGGTCGGTTTTATAGCGTTACTAACGATGCAAACGCGGCTTTGCCCGTATAAACTTATTGTTATATCATTACCAAATTATATAAAATCTTAACATAAATTGTAGCGGGGAATGAAATGTCTTAACACTAGGTTCCCCCTGCCTATCTTGCTGTATGCGGGATATAGCGTGAAGCTGATAAAAAATTGTAGCCTATGTGTTATTCAAATGTATAATGTAAATGACTTGTAAAGTTTCATCTAAATCCGTTCAGTAGTTTTTGCATGAAAGTAGAATAAACATCCACCCTTACAAACTTTCATATTTATGATATTAAAACCAAAAAATAATACTTTTTCCCCCACCTAGCAGGATAGGAAGAGGGGACCTGGAAACCTAGTGTTATAACACTCCTTTCCCATTAAGGTGCTTTCATTCTCCACCTTCCGTTGTATTCTGGAGGCACTGCATGTTGAGGGATAAAACTCAACTTCATTTTCGCGAGTGGTTATCGAACCCACAACCTGTCGCGTCCAAACTCGCACCCTTATGCCCCTGCGCTACGACTGGCCTCAAATTAGATTAATTATTATATATAGTAGGATTAACTTTGAAGTATTAATTGATTTTGGGATCGAAGGGATCGTGGCTGGTTTTAAAGCACTGCGATCTGCGACACAGAAGCTATGTCTATTTACTTTTATTGCTGTTAAAACAGCTTTTACAAGGTTTATTACACTAATAAAAAAGTGCTAAAGATTATTGAACGAAATAAACTTTTTTTTACAACATATTTAATTATTTTAGGACTATAAACATAATGTATATAATATGTAATATAATGTTTAACTTTTTATTAGTACAAGCAAAGTTGCGGGCTAGTTCTAGCAACGTTCTAGCCCGCAACTTTGCTTGGACTTTAAGACGAAAAATGTAAAAATCCTGTTTTTTCCGGCTCCCGACGCTACTTTGAGCTCTATCTTAGTGGTCCCATACACTCTCTAATCTTAGGTAGACTATGGAGTGACAGCACTAAGGGCATGCGAAATTTCAACTTTTTAAATCCAGTAGTGTTGCCTATGCGTTGTCTATCAGTTATTCAGTAACAGAAGAATTATATCTATACAGATTTAAAATAAAAAAATATGAGAAACCTTTTTAGGCTGTACGTCCTTCGATAATTGCATGTGTTCCTCAAAATACCCAAAAAAAAAAGAAAACTGAAACAAACGTTTTTTACTCTATTTAAATGTCAAACGTTTGACATTTCGTTGACGGATAATTAAACGGCCACTAGACATATTTTCGTACAATTCACAGATAAAAAATAAACAAATAATGCCAATATATACAAAATAATATATGCATTTTTAATATAGTTTTATAGTAGTTTTAAAAAACGATAAAATGTTGTTACTACTGTTTATAAGGTGGCTTATTACGTTAATTAAGGATTGGGTTTTGTTTATATTCACGTAGGTATCACCTTCGCTCTTTATGTGAAATAAAAAGAGATTTTCGCAATGCGGAACGCGGCGTTGAGTTCCGCATTGACCAAATCTATGTTTAAGTAAACTATTAATTTACTTTACTATTAAGTAGTCTACTACTAAGCATCTTAATTATGTGAAACAGTAAATGAATTATTATATTTTTTCTGATAAAACAAAGCACGGCATTAAGTACCACCAATCAACATTTATGGTCACGAATTCGGGAGAAATGTATAAGAGTGTTATTGATATTGGGTTCTATTTGCTACGAGGGATGTCTGATGACTCTGAATCTCTAATTAACAAAAGACGACGAAACATGTTTCCAATTGGGAATCGAACCCGCAACCTATCATTCAGCCCCATACTTCTTAACTACTGTACGGTAATTTTATATATATTATTTCACGCAACGTCGCGTGCAAATGATAGCTAGATAAAAAACTTTAAAGTGCTAAAACGTTTTGGCTTTTTAACTTAACGGTTAAAGATAACTGCACTTCTGTGGTAAGCTCGAAAGATTTTACCTTTTTATGATTTAGATTCAATCTTTTTTTTATTTCACGCCGTATCCCGCATATAGAACTCTGCTATATACGGGAAAAGCAAAGAAAATCTAGTATTAAGACATTCCGTTCCCCATTTGTTACCCGATTTTCGAGAAATTGCGTATTGAATGGCGGAACTCAACTCTGCATATTGCCTTGAATAACATTTTAGCTCAAAATATGTTAAAGTGTAGATTGGTATAAAAAAACTCAATAGTTATAGACATTTTATATGTGACAGATTTCCGGAGTTGTATTTTTATTATTTATGTAGAGAATTATTCGATTGGTTAGTTAAGCTTTTTTTTTAAACTTTAACTGAAATGTATTTTTATATTCTTAATTAATATTTATTAAAAATAACATTTAATAAATAATAAATTTATTTAGTGAGGCCGGTCGTGGCGCAGCGGCACGAGGTGTGACTGCAAAACCGACTGGTTGTGGGTTCGATCCCCACTCGAGGAGATGAAATATTTACTTAAATTTATATTTCCATTTCTTCGCTCTGGTGTCGAGGTTAAGCGCGGCGTTGAGTTCTGCCACTCAACACGCAATGCCTCCAGAATTCGGCAGAAAGTGGGGAACGGAGTGTCATAACACTAGGTTCCCTCTGCCTACCCTGCTGTGTGCGGGATACAGCGTGAAGCTAATTTATTTTTTTTATTTTTTTAAATTTATTTAGCCACATTGATTGCTGGTTCGAAACTCACTTAATAAAATTGTAATATATATTTTTTTTATTTTGTGAATTTCACTATTATACCTAATATGTTAGACTGAGACCCCAGGACACCCAGACCTAGTCATTTTAGAAAAGCGGAATTTTCAAGGATTATTAGTCTAATATGTAGTTAAGACGGTATGCGTATTTACTAACTTGAAAGTGGGGCCCTTCCAGAGGTAGCGCCAACTTAAGGTACATGCTCATCTACGTTAAACTAGAAACGATCGTATTTAAATATGTTTTTAAAAATAATTAAAAAATATATATATATATATATATATATATATATATATATATATATATATATATATATATATATATATATATATATATATTATTACCCGACCTTTTACGTAGGACTTTACTCCCGCCAGACGTTCTAAAGGTTGTTTTAAATCTTAGTATGTTAGGTTATGTGTTTTTAAGGGCAGAATGCGGAGATCGGAGTGATTTGCTATATGACATTATAACCTATGCTATAATACAAGAAATGCTAAATAGGATAAATCAAGCGTTATTTATAAACAAGGTTCACGCTGTATGCCTTATATAAGCAGGGAACGCAGAAGGAAACTAATGTGTTAATACTCTCTGTTCTCTTTTAACCGTTCAATTTTCCGGACATCGTGTTGAGTGGCGGAACCGAACGTTGCGCTTTCTTTATACAATAGCAAGAAAATAAAAATAAGGAATTCCCCAGAATGGGAATAGAACCCACAACAGTGGCATTTACAGTCAGAAATTGTCCCATTGCCCCTCGGTAGCATCGTAAAACATTTTCGAATATTTAACACTCTTCCTTTAGGTCAACTTATAGCTATATAATAAAATCTAAGAAGCTAATTTGTCAGTTATTAGAAGTTTAGGTGACAATAGAATATATGGTGTCATGGATAAAGCTAAAGCTGGTCTGATGATAAAGCTATGATATCTTTTAATAAAACCATTGAGTTTTTTTCTGCTACACGCTGTAGCCCGCTCATATAGCAGAATAGTAGGCAGAGAGAACCTGGGGGCCTGGTGTTAAGGCACTCCATTCCTATTAGGACACATCCATTCTATACTTTCAAATACTGGAGGCATTACGTGTTGAGTGGAGGAACTCAACGCCGCGCTTTGTCTCGTTACTAGAGCAAAGAAATGAAGTTATTCATTCATTACCTCGAGTAGAAACGCAATACACCACCTCAGTCATTGGCCCTCATAGATCGCAGAATGGAGTTCATCATTTCTCCTGGTGATGAAAAAGGAAGTAGCTGATGGAAATTATTTTCAGGAACGTTTTTTGTTTTTTAAACATTTTTCTTTAAATACAATATTAGTAGGCCGGTGTGGAGCAGTGGCACATGAATTCTCTTGTAAACACAACGATTGTAGGTTCAAGTCCCACTCGAGGTAAAGATAATATTTTCATTTCCTCGCTCTATTAATAAGGAAAATCACGTTGCGGGTTTCACTTACTGCAGTACGTAGAGTGTCTTAACACAAGGTTCCTAACCTAACCTAACCTACTATTTGCGGGATACAGCGTGAAGCTTGAAAAAAAATAATACGTCTAACCACAGCAACCATCTAAAAAACCAAACCGAAGCCTTGTGGTTACATTATTACATACAGATCTTATGGTAAAAACTGTGGTAAATTGACAATCGCTTAACGTGCTCCCTGAGGCGAGGAGGTCATGCACACCCATCATCTTGAATGCCATGAGCTGTGATTTTGACCTCATTATTAGATACAATGAATGAGAGAAAAATATCACGGCGTCGTGTATTTTTATTTTTGGTATTAGTGGGTTCGATTCTAAGGGTGTTAAAAGGAGGAAAAAATCTTTTATATGTGTCGTGGCGCAGGGGCTCAAGTGTGCTCCTGGAAACGCGACGAGTTGTGGGTTAGATTCCCTCTCGAGGAAATGAAAAACTTAATATTTTTCTTTTCTTTCTCTGGTAATGAAGCAAAGAGCGGCGTTTAGATTCCCCGTTCAAAACGCAATGCCTCCAGAATTCGGCCAAAAATGGTGGAATTCGAGAAAAAAAATATGTTCGAGTTTTTATAACATGATTTACGACAATTTTCCTATATCAAACTTAACGTAGGCAAAGTTGCGAGCAAAAGCTAGCTTTAAATATAAGTGCCCTTGTAAACGGAGAACACAACCACATTATTCGTGTGGAGAGACTCTTTCCCACTGCGCTTGGATGGGATCAAAAATATTTTCCTTAGATCGTTCGAATTATACATGCTACACACTGCTATTTCCACACCATCTTTGTCTTTATGTTAGTTGAATAGTGCAAAACGGAGTGACAAATCACTAAATTCTCCAACTTAGTGACCATAAAAATGTCATTTCAATATAAAACACCTGCTAAAATAACAGCAACAAAAACTACTTCGAATGAATCTAGAAAGGGAAAGTCAACCGGTCAGTTGCAACATCTAAAGGTTTGTACGTTGAGTCTAATATACCATCTTTTACCCGCGGTTCTGCTCGTGTGGCCAAATTTAAATAATTACTAGTTGTGACACATGACACGGTCTAAGTACGGGAAGTAACTCTGACCGCAGGTACAGTGGGTTAAATCGAAAAAATAATTAATTGATAGATATTAATAATTAATATTATGTAGTTTATAGCCTTCCTTAATAAATGGACTATCAAACACAAAAAGATTTATTCAATTTGAACCAGTAGTTCCTGAGATTAGCCTTCACTCAAACAAACTCTTCGGCTTTGATATATTAGGAGCAATAGATAAAAATGACTTTTGTTTTTCTTAAATGTGAAAAAATGTGTACCTGGACTTATCCAGAGACATTTTCTGGAAGGGAAGCCTAGACTGAGCTCTAAAGAAATATGCCTGTGTAAAGAGTTTTTTAATATTCAGGACAAATTTTTGTTAGTAAAATTTCGAGGTTGAACACAAGATTATTCTGGAGGAGAGGAACCATGCGGCCTCCATATTAATACGTCCATAATTGTATTAATATTTGAACTTAAGTTTTATGGTAATGCGCGGAAGAAGAAAGGAGTGTCTACTCTCGACTAGGCCTTATCTGCCTACTCTGTTATTTTCTCGCTCGGTAATAAGACAAACTGTTGTGCTTAAATCAACCAGTCAATGTCTTAATAGTTGGTCGGACGTGGGGAACGGAGTGTCTTAACACTACGTTACCTCAGTCTACTCCGTCCTGATTAAAGAACGTATTGCCGCGTTCACAGTTAGATATTGTAAAACATTTTATTACAAACTATTGAATATTTATAATATAACAATTTATATTTAACTAATATTTTATAGCAAGCTCAGTTCGTGATTGTGCATAGATTTGTACAAAATCAACTTTTTAATAAATAACATGTTATAATAGCCTGCCACTTCGTTCGTGTGGATTATAAGACGTAAAATTCTGTTTTTCCCGTTCCCGTAGCAATTTTAGCAAATTTCTTTCTATTCTTTCTTAATGAAAGAAAAAGTATAAGGGTATAGTATAAGAATTTCTTGTTTTTTTTCAAACTTAACAACGTAATCCTATAAGGGTTTTATTTTTTACTTTTAGTACAAAAATAGACAAACTAAGAGTATAACTACTAGGTAGGTCTCAAATTCAATATTTTTAAATGAAACATTAAAACACATACAGTTTTTTTTCGACAGTAATAAAATAAAAATATATTATTTTATTACTGTCGAAAATATAAATGAGGATATAGATAGTAAACTTTTTTTTTAAATTTGCGTCAAATATTTAATATATTAAATCGGTTAAGCACTAGATTCTCTTTTCAGGCACCTATTGTTAACACACTCCGTCTCCTCCTTCCACCCAATTTTCTGGCATAGTTGAGTGGCGGGCTAGAGTGGGAAAATAAAAACTCCGACTCAAAATCGAACCCACAACCACGACGTTCACAGTCACACGCCGTGCCATCGATTTAGCATATTAATACGTTAAATATGTAAAAGCGAGACCCAAATATTAAGAATCATCTTTATTCCTTACGCTTTCATTCACGTTACGATACTGTTATTTTATTTCATATCGAACAAAGCTAATATGCATTTTTATGTTACATTTGTGGTCTGTGGTGGCGCAGTGATATAAGTGAATGACTGAAAACGATAAGTTGTGAGTTCAATTCAAACTCGAGGAAATTAAATATTTCATGTTTTGATGGTGCGTCTTAACACTAGGTTCCCAAGTAGGGATACAGTCGTAGCGTACTTTGAAAGAAAAAACAAAACCCTTATAGAATTACTTTGTTGCTCATCTGTCTATCTCACCTTCACGCGATCTTGATAAAATTTGTTATTGACAGATTCCGTTTTTTCTTTTGAACTAAGTATACCCTAATAATAACAGATGAAAACTTTACAAAAAAAGTTTTTACTTCAATTGGGAACTGACACACGATCTCTGCACGATATTGATAACAAGCAGGTGCGATGGCTGTATTTTTTTTTATTTATTTCATTCAGCCATTTTTTATCTAAAATATTTTTGTAAAAACTAGATTTCTAAATAAAATGGCAATGGCCTTAAAATATAATGCCGAAATTTTATAATATTAGTGGCACAGTGATAACCTGTTTAGTAGTTAGTGACTTTTGTGTCGTAAGTGGTAGATTGAATTGTTACTTTGCGCAAAACAATAGTAAAAGGTGGCGGAGCTCAACGCCGCGCTTTATCTTGTTTCCAAAGGGAAGAATTTTCCGCGCTAAACATGACAGCTTTAATTATTAGAATAATTTCGTATACGACATTTGGATTTAAATTTTGTAATTTTCTTGCATTAAATGATCGATACGATGTGATAAAATTATAACTTATAAGATATAATAGTATTTTTAGAAAACGTTTAAAAACTTGAACGTAGCAGGATTTGAATACGCGCCCCTTGGAAGCTGTGTAAGGTTAGAACATTACATTAATTTGAAAACGTGTTTTTAATCATTTTAATAGAGGCCGTCGTGGCGCAGCGGCACAGGCTGTACACGCAACAGATTGTGGGTCCGATTCCCGGACGAAATAAATTATTAAATATTTTCATTTCTCTGTTCTGGTAACCAGTTAAAGCGCGGCATTGAGTTTCTCAATTTACCACGCAATGCCTGCAGAATTCGGCGGAAGCAGTTGACGGAAGTACCTTAATGGAATCGCAGTCTCTTAACATTAGGTTCCCAGGTCCCCTCTGCCTATCCCGCTACGTGCGAGAGCGTGAAGCTAAAAAAAGATATCGGTAACTAATACGTCGTGATCACATCTCAGGCCTAGCTAAGACTGTTATGTCGTAGTCTTGCGTAACCCCACCAGTGACATACAGAACCTTATTTCCTTACCGTTGCGTCAGATTTGACCGAAAGAGGTGTCATTTTAGATATTTTTTTGTTGTTTGTACATGTTATATACAAACAAAAAAAATGGGTATGGTTAGCGTGGACTTTGTGAACCTTGACATTTTATACATTTTTTAGGCCATTGTGGGTTCGATTATATGTTTTTTTAGCTTCACGCTGTATCACGCACATAACAGGATAGCCAGAGTGAACCCAGTGTTAAGACACTTCCGTGCCCCTTTTCGCTGAATTCTCAAAGCATTGCGTGTCGAGCTTAGGAAATCAAAACCGCGCTTTGCCTCGATATATATAAATGATAAATATTTAATTCCTCCGGGTGTTAATCGAACCCACAACCGTAGCGTTTTCAGTCGCACGCTTATGCCTGTATGTCCTTGGCCATAATTATTTTTGGCCATAATAAAATAATTCATGGTTAAAGATATTACTTTTTTGCCCTCAAAATCTTTTAAGAAAACAAATTAGAAGTACCTACTAAGAGATTTCTCTTATGTTTACGTATAATGTTTAAATGACTTTTAGAACTTAGGACACTTAGGATTTAGAATTTATATCTTTCTATTACTTCGATGTATTTTTACATTTTCAGTAGATACAAGTGAAGAGGAGACCAGATGCAGCCTCCAGCATCTTGCTATAATATCTCTCATGTGTTCTGTGGCGGCCATTTTGCCTCAAACCCGCTACGTTCATGGCGGTGTTATTTGGTAATTTTCGTACAATTTAGACGAATTTGATTAAAATAACAATATCGTTAAGAGGTTCTGTGGTAGCTGTATATCAAATATATGTTGTTAGAATCTTCATGAATCAAGCTAACAAATAATTAATTAGACTATTTTTGTTTTGTTAATAAAGATGTTTCTGTCATCGCGTTTCTGGATCGCGATCAACAGACGATGTAATATGTGTTGATTCCCTACAAATATATCTGGCCCCCGTCCTATGTAGAAGGCATCTAGTCGAGTTTGCGGACGACGCCCATAATATCTTACTACGACTCCTATTGTGAATTACTCTAGTTCCAGGTCTCTCCTGGTTTTATGCCGTTCTCGGGCCTACAAACATGCTGGTAGTACTGGATACGAAGTTACAGTGGTGAAGCTTACGGGGGTATCCACGCGACGCCTCGTTTGCAGTCATCAACCCGCACATATGTACATGTCCTCCGGGGTGGGTCCTTATACATTACGTGACCTTCTTCCAGTATCATCGACACTGTGTTCACGATGCCTAAATGGAGTTTCCCCCTGCTTTCCTACTATTTATTATTGTTTCATAAGTTAGTTGCAATAATAGGGTATTTTCAAAATTTGGTGTTGATAAAGACAAGAATTGAAAGGAGGTCAGCGTCAGAATACATTTAAAGGTGCCTCTTTAACCTAGATTTCCAGGTACTACTCCGAGCTCCACACCCTGCAACGAGATGGGCATTCACAAGCACGGTGAATCCACGGTCTGTTTGAAAGTTTCTTCTCCTTCCTTTCTTCACTTTCCTATCATGAAAGGACAAACTTCCGAAACGTTCTCGTTTTATTTAATGACTTATATGGCTTACTAAACACTATAGGCACGTGGTCCGCACATTTTTCTTAATTTTGATAAATTATTAGCTATAAATATCTCTAGCTATGTAATCATAGGTGACGCAAGAAATATATAACACAAAAAATTGAACTAGTTTTAACCAAAGCTTAGTCAATCTAAGTAAGACATGTATATGACACATGACACATTCTAGCTTCTCGAGGTAACTCTGATCAGTGGGTCAGGTACAGTGGGTTACAACGAAATGAATAACGTGATGTAATATAATAGCATATAAGGCAAAACATATTTTTTAATTCGAATTAGTTTCTGAGGTTAGACTATTCAAACAAACAATTTCAATTCAGACTTATAATATCAGTATAGAAATGGATAGAAGGTATTTATTTGCTATTATATAATTTTACACATAAACGAGCGAGTCCTTGACGTAACCTCAAAATAAAATAGTCACGCCAAGAGTAAGTCTCACTGCCTTTAATAATGTATTATTTACTGACTCGAGTTTTATGAAAATTACATGAATTTTCATTTTTTTCAGCTTCACGCTGTAGACCGCTTATAGCAGGGTACGTAAAAGGAACCTAATGTTAAGATAGTCCGTTCCCCACTTTCCTCCGAAATTCCGAGATATTGCCTTTTGATTGGCGCACTTCAAAGTAGCGTTTTGTCTATCAGAGCGTAGAAATGAAAATAATTAATTCCTTTTCGAGTGGAAATCGAACCTACAGCAGTCGCGTTTACAGTCGGGCGTTGTGCCGTTGCGACACGGTAGAATCATTTTATTTTTATTAGTCCGTATTTAGAAAATCGAAATGTTTTCCATTCATTTAAAAAATTTGGAATCGCCAATCAATATAAAATGGGCGAAGTGGATTTAGTGTTCAAACACTTTGATTTGCACTTCCTTCCCATTTATGAGTATTGCTTGACGAAATCCACGCCGCTTTTTGGCATATAATAAAACGTTTCCCCAAAATAGGATCGAATACACACCATCGCGGTTACAATTAGCTACAGAACTATGACTTTGAGTAGCAAGGGATATTGTTTAGTTCAATATAATATGCTTCATATATTCACTTATGCTAAATATCTTAGAGTACCATAGTAACGTAGTATGAGAAAAAAAATCTCACAATGAATTTAGCAATCCAACCAAAGTAGAATCCAATTCAACATTAGGGTAGTGAGGTCCCGAAAGATGAATATTTAAATTGAATTAAATCAGCTTCACGCTGTATCCCGCATACAGCAGGGTAGGCAAAGGGAAGTTAGTGTTAAGACACTCCGTCACCCACTTTCCGCCGAGTTCTAGAGGCATTAGGTGTTGAGTGATGGTACTCAACACCGTGCTTTGCTTTGACACCAGAGCGAAGAAATGAAAATATAAATGTAAATAAATATTTGATTTCCTCGGGTGGGGATCGAACCCACAATCAGTCGATTTTACATTCACACCTTGTGCCTCTGCGCCACGACTGGTCTCTAAAATTTCTCTCTGGTTCCGAAAGATCCTACCAATATTATAAATGTGAAAGGTGTGAGGATAGATGATTGTTCTACTTTCAAGCAAAAACTACAGAACGGATTTAGATGAAACTTTACAATAATATTGCTTATACACCAGAATTACATATAGGCTACAATTTATGTAAACATTTTGTATAATTTTGCTATAAGTTTAAGCGGGCGAAGCGGCGTTCTGATCGTTAGTATATTATATATTTTATTTTTCAAGTTGGCCAAGAGCCGACATCTAAGGCGGGATATGCTCATCACAGGATAAAGAATACATACTAATATGTGTAATAATTTTCTAAGATGATGCAAATTTCATTGAATAGCATTTCCTAATATGGTATCGCTTCATGTCGCCTTGGTTCGTAAGAAACGATGTAATGACTAAATAGAATGTTTGTGGAAATTCCTGTCTATACTGATGTTATAAAGCTGAAGAGTTCGTTTGGTTGAACGTTCTAATCTCAGGAACTATTCAAAATGAATATATTATCCGTTTCAATGTAACCCACTGTACCTGCAGTCAGACTTATTTTGGCCACATATAATGTGTCATGTGTCATACACAACGAATAGTTATTTCCATTTCACCACGATGGTGAAACCGCAGGTAAAAGCAAAGTAATATGGTAATTCCTATTAATGATGAGTGGGAAAATATCGAAAAAAATACCAGTACGTGATTTGAATGGTTAAGAGCTTCGACTTGCGTATACTCGTATCAGGGTAGGATGGAACTTAGTGTGGGTGATTTGTAGATATATTGCCGGTTGAGTGACGTAAAACAACGCCGTGCTGGTCGTACCAGACGGTTTAATCGTACCAAAATGTATAAAATATTTTTTTTCGTGATGCTTAAGGCAGATCGCGGGATACAATTTCGCACATAGTCTGGATACACTCCCGTTAGGTAGACGGAGGGAAGACGAACTTAGTGTTACGATCCGTAGTGTTTCCTCACTTTCTGCCAAATTTTCGAGGCATTGCGTGTTGAGTGGCTTAATTCAACGCTGCGCTTTAGCTCGTTATCAGAGTGAGGAAATAAAAATATTAATTATTTTATGTCCACGATTAGGAATCGAATCCACATCCAGTCGCGATCGAAGACACATGTTTGTGGCTTTGCACGACTGGTGAAACGGTAAACCTAGTGTCACTCCTATGCCCATCTATGCCTATTTTTTGTGACATTATTTGGTAAGTGAGAGTGAGAAGTAGAGTGCGGTGTTGGGTTCCACACACAACACCGCACTCTACTTTACCGGACTTTAAACAAAGTGGCGAAACTCAGCGCTGCGCTTTACGCCCTAGATTGAGACATTGCGTGTCGAACTCAATATTTTCTTCAACAATGTGAAAACCGACGGAATCCTATAATCGATTCTAAATTAGCATATTGTTTTTTTTTTATAACGTTTATCACTGTATAGTGTCAAGGCGGCTGGCGCGGACGATGCGTGACTAAAACTTATTTTAACTGTCAATTTTAGCTGCTTATATAACGGAGTTGGTATTCAATTTACTTTTGTTGTTAGTTTATAATTGGAAATTTGACGTAATAAGTTTAAGTATAGAGAAAACGCGGCGTTGAGTTCCTTCGCTTAACACGCAATGTCTCGAACATTGGGTGATGCGTGGGGAACGGGGTGTCTAAGCACTAGGTTCCCTGTGTATACTCTGCTAAGCTACTCTTCTCTCAAGCTTTTGTGGAATTTATATGTATTTAGCCCTACACCTTAATCTATACAAAAAAATAATTTCTCCTATCTGTCTTTTATTTCATGGGCACGTTCATAAAGTAATTATTCCGTGATGCTGCGTAGGCAGATAAACAAATGTTATGAATCCTTTCCCTCTTGAATTCAAAACATTGCGTGTTGACTGGCGGAGCTTAGCGCCGTGTTTTGTTGAGAACCTTTGTTGATAAATGAAAACAATTCAGTCCAACGAGATTTATAAATATATTAATTGATTAACCTTTACAAGCACTTAGTATAAGGCAAAGTTAAATAATCAACTCACTGGGTCAAGATCATACTGGTTAGTGTCAGAGTAAAATAAGTCTAGAATCTAGACTGAAACCTAATACGGATGACTTTAATTGTACATAAGTACATACATATAAATACACTAGCTACCCAAACGCGGCTTCGCCCGCTTAAACTTGTAGTAAAATTATAGCCAAATTATACAAAATATTTACATATTATGTAGCTTATGTGGTATTCTGATATATAAGCTATATTACTTTGAAAATTCATTTAAATCCGTTTAGATTTTTGCATGAAAGTGGAACAAACATCCTTCCTCACAAACATTCACATTTTTTATATTTTTTTTATCAGCTTCACGCCTTTATCCCGCACACAGCAGGGTAGGCAGAGGGAACCTAGTGTTAAGACACTCCGTTCCCCACTTTCTGCCGAATTCTGGAGGCATTGCGTGTTGAGTGGCAGAACTCAACGCCATATTAGTAGGAAAAATAAATTATTTTCTTTGCTTTAGAGTTTCCTTTCAAAATTACTTTTTCTTTCACTGTTCTACGCTAAAGCGCGGCGTTAAAATAAAATATCTAACTTATCTAAAATTGTTTATATTATCGTAATAAAAATTATAAAAGAAATTAAAGAATTTATGTAAAATAAAAATAATAATTGTCAATAAAAAAAATCAATTTTTTGTGACGCCTTGACTTTTTTCATACCTATATTTTTTATAGTTCTTAGAATCCCTTTATTAGTATTTTTTTTTTTTTTTAGGTATTTCTGCAATCAGTACTGTGTTACTTTAAGCAGAAGTGTTGGGAGGTATTATTAGTAATATAATGTAATATAATACGGATATACAAAAAATACATTTTCATTAAAAAAATCCAATGAAATTCCAATGAAAGTCCAAGATATTTAGTTAAATTAAAATAAAAAATATATATATTCAAATTCTTGTTGATTGTAGGTTCAAATCCCCTTTTTATTAACGCTGTATCCAGCACATTGCAGGATAAGCTGAGGGAACCCGGGACCCTGGTGTTATGTGCCTCCGTTTCCATTAAGATTGCGATATGATGGCCTAATTTTGTAATGTTGACTAAAACTCCGTATTCTCTCTCGATACGATCGACAATACGATATAATACGGAGTTTTAGTCAGGCAGTAAAAAGCTGATGAGGCTATAAAGGTACTAGAAAAACAACTGTTACTGTAATTAACGTGGCCGTCGACCACCGTCCAATCCCAACATTAGCACGAAGGAGAGGAATAGTAGGTACTATCAAACATAAGAAAATGACAATGAAAATGGACAAAAAAATGGCTATCTTTATCTATTCCATAAATTGTCAACATGCCTGAACACTTATAAAGAAATTTGTAAAATAGCAACAAAGAGGTTACTGATAAAGTAGAAAAAATTATTTCGTTAAACGCAACAATCTCGGGAACTACTGGTTCGAATTGTGGAATGACTTTTCGTATTTAATAGTCTATTTATCCAAATTACCTTAATGTTTTTGACGACTGCGACATGCAAAAGCTAGTAATAGATATGAAGAATGTAAACATTTTTACAAAATTCCCACATGGCTCTGATCTTAAAATACACGGTGCCTGGATGATGATGATTACACAAATGATAAACATGCTTAAATTTTTGTAAATACCTATAGATGGATACGTCGACATCCAGACGAGGGATGAATCTAAAGTCAATTTAAATTCACGACCAAATAGCAGGATGTGTTTTTTAGAAAATAAAATATACAGTCAAATTTATTACTTCCCCCTTGTTGAAATCGGTTTAAAACATATTGAAATTTAAATGTAACGGGATTTGAACCCACGCCTCTCGTATACCATCTAAGTTTTTTAGACGCGGGCCTAAATCCCGCTATCCTGTTCACATTTTTTTACATTTTCGAGTTCCACCACTTAACAAGAAATGTCTAGCAGATTTGATGGAAAATGGCAGTGCCTTAATGGAAACCAACTCAAACACTAGGTTCCCGAGTTCCCACTGTTTACCCTGCTATGGGAAACTAATAAAAATAATATCTTGACACTTGTATCTCTGCTTAGGAAAGCTTAACACTTAAAAAAAGAAAATAAAATAACATCATATTTAAGCGTAAAACGGATTTGAATACACTCTCACTATCAATCAATAAAATCAAATGTCACTTCGCAGTAACGGTTTTTTTATAATTAGAGTAAGTACATATTTAAAAATTATTAAACAATATTATTTTTTTTGCTTTTAAATAAATATTTTCATATATTAAAAGGTTTTTTTCTGCTAACCGTACAATTGTGACCCAAAAATTGTACACTTTTGTATTATGTTTTTTATGGCTCAAGTGAAGTGTTTTGTAATAATATTAAAATAGATATGTTGTTATAGACGCAGCAGTTGTGGGTTTGCTTCCCACTCGGTGGAATGAATTATTATATTAAAAATATATTTTTTCAACTAGCGGCGGTGCGTGGGCGACGGGGCTTTAACACTAGATGTCTGTCTACCCCACATGTGCGGGACACAGCGTGAAGCTAAAAAAGAAAATTAAATATAATTTTGATTTAAATACCGGTACTGTTGTTAAGTCTGTAAAAGTAAATAACCAATTAATTAAATAATCATGATAAATACTTAATTTTTTTTTTAATAAAATAGTTTTTATTTTACACTTTTCTGCAACATTTACTGAATGTGGCAGAAAAGTGTGGGTCGCGTATTACAAACGTGCCAATAGGTAAAGCAAAATAATTTACAACTAATATGAGATATATAATATTAAAATAAATTGTAAACCTATATCTATATTTCTATGCTAATATTCTATAATTGGAGAGTTTGTTTGATTAAACGCGCTAATCTCAGTAACTAATGGATCAAATTGATTTTTTTGTGTTGTTTTTTTATACTCATTGACTTTTATCAAGACTATAGACTATACATCACTTCAATCATTTCGATGTAACGCGCTGTACCTGTTTCATAGTTGTGTCATGTGTCATACACAAATTTTAGTTATATATATTTGATTATTAGGACCAAAACGTAGGTAATATAAACATATAATCTAATAGGATATTTAAAGTCTACGACCAGCCTTTACCAGTTTAGGGACTGACTGCTAAACATGATAATCTAAATTATCTCAGCTAACCGAGTGGTTATTTCTCAACCGGACGTTGTTTATATGAAGGAAATAAGTGTTTAAAGTAAATGTGCAACATAACTAGATTATAATTTCGTCATATTACTAGAAATAACTATTTTTATGTAGAAATATGAAAATAAAAAAAAAATGTTTGAAAAAGTATGTCATGTGTAGAATTAATTGGTCTATAATCTATATATATTATTATTAGCATTGAGGAGTCAATCATAAGGGGCTACGTATCTTTATTTGTTTCCAGTTTTTTCCGAAATCAGGATTTTAATATAAAGGGAGAACCTAGTGTCAAGATTGCATTTTCCAATGATTCGTTCAAATCTAAGATATTGTAGGTTGAGTTCTGTTTTTTCAGCTTCACGGTGTGTCCCGCACAAAGAAGGATAGGCAAAGGAAACATGGGAACCTATCCCTAAGATACTACGTTCCCATAAAAACACCTTCGTTAAGTTGTTGTAACGTAGCGTTGTGTGTAGAGTTGAGCGGATCCCAATATGAAATATTTCAGACTCCCGAGTGGATATCGAATTCGCAACCGTTGCTTTTACAGCCGGCCTCAATATCGACTAAAGAACATAATTTTAATTTGAAATAAATATTTTAATTATACAACTATATGATATTCGATACTTGTTTAAAAATATAAGCAAAAAAATTCTTTCACAATATGTACATATGTATAATATATTTCGCTGACGCTACATCAATTGTGGCAATCAATGTGAAAAAATGAGTTCGCATTCCAATATAAAAAAATTGCTTGCGATTGATTATTAATTGACTTACTTACGCACTAAGAGATGCTAATTAAGTTTTAACTGGCATTAGATCAGGCTAAAAAGTTTCAGTTTTACGTTCGTCACTCTACTCCTGGACTTCAGACATTACAATAGCCTCAATGTTAATCTATTATTTATTGTGGCACAAGGGCACTGGCGTGTGATTGTAAACGCGACGGTTGTGGGTTCGATTCCCACTCGGAGTAATGAAATAATTAATATTTTTATTCCCTCGTAACTGGTAACGAGGCCAAGCGTGGCATTGGAATCCGCCACTCAACACGCAGGGCAGCAGTGCTTCTAGAATTCAGCGGAATGAGGGGAATGGAATGTCTTAATACTAAGCTTCCACGTTCCATCTGCCTACTCTACTATCCCGCACGGGATATAGCGTGAAGCAAAAGAAATATGTTCATACGAATAAGAAATATAAATATTTTGCTATTAACTTATAAATTTTACTTCGCAAAATTTAGGTCAAATTGAAAAGCTCTGACGAATGTGTTCGTACAATACTTTCTCTACAATCTTATGAAGTGCTAGTTCTCGCCCGCTATTTTGTTTTCGTGAACTTTAAAACGTAAAATCTCGTTCTTTCCGTTGCTGTAGGAACTTAGAGAATTCCCCCTTCACTACGTCCCCACGCTCTATATTCTGCACTGCAGGGTAACAGAGGGAACAGGGTAACTTAGTGTTATCTCCGTTCTCCACTCCGTTCCTCATCCTCATAAGACACTTCCATTGACCACTTTCCGCCGAATTCTTAAAGCATTGCGTGTCGAGTGGCGGAACTAAACTCCGCGCTTTGCCTCATTACGAAAACGAAGAAATTAAAATATTAAATATTTAATTCCCCTGAGTGGTAATCAAACCCATAACCGTGGCGTTTATAGTCACACGCTTTTGCTCCTGTGCCATGACGGCCTCTAACCTAACCCAACCTAAATACGTAGATTTCAGCGTTCTACGCCGCGAAGTTTCGGCAGTACTTTTCAATAAGTCACTAAGTAAGAGTTTTATATACAAATAGTATTTCATATATACATATATAAAAATATATGATGTATGTATGTTACAACATAACGAAACCGCAATAACTCGTTCCTCAATCGTGCTCCGATTCCTATGCGTTGGTTTAATTACTTAAAAATTACTTTAAACTGAAGGTATCATGGCTCAACGTTTGATTATAAACGCAATGGTCGTGGGTTCGATTTCCACTCGTGACAAACTTTCCCGGTCTGTTAAGACATAGCTCACGATTGAGTCCCGCCAATCAACACGCAATGTCTCGAGAATTCGGTGCGATATCGGTAACGGAGTGTCTTGACACTAGGTTTCCTCTGCCTGTCCTCCCCTGCTGTGTGTGTTTATAAAAAAATATTAAAAATCATTTAAAATTAACATAACATATAAAAATTAAAAACAAATGTAAAAATATAACATGTGAAAAAATACGCTTAAATATACACGTTATTTAATTATTTGGCCATGAATTAGTTATAAACTATAAATAAAAATCGTTACATTTATTTTTAGATACTGTATATGTAATTACTATCTGGGCCGTCAACGAGCGTACAACTGTAAACGCGACTGTTATGGGTTCGATTCCTACCCAGAGAAGTGAAATATTTAATATTCTCATTCCCTACCTCTTGTAACGAGGCTAAGCGCGGCGTTGAGTTCCGCCTCTCAACACGACAATGAGTAGTGCATTTATAGAGTCGGAGTGTCTTAGTATTTGATTCTATGCGGAATACAACGTGAATCTCAAAACAAACTTCACTCAATAAGTAATGTGTCAAATTCTAGTAGAAAGAGGAAAAGAGAGTGTCTTAACATTCGATTTTCTTTGCCTGCCCTACTATATGCGAGGTAAAGAGTGAAGCTTTATAAAATAGTTTATTTACCATATAAGTTTCACGTAGTTCACGCTATTTTCCGCACATAGTAGGATAGGCAAAGGGAACTGAGTGTAAAGACACTCCGCACCGTCCAATTATCAAGACATTGCATTTCAAAGCAAAACTTGTATTTGTCTTGTCATTCAAAGCAAAACGTGATTTCAAGACAGAACTACTAATTATATAATATCTAAAATTAGATCTAACACTCTTTATTTTTAGTCTATAACTGTTTCAAGAGCGAATAAATTATATATACATAGTTTTTTGCTAGCAATTTTATTCATACGGTTTTTAACACCCGACAAAAAATGTGGTACTATAAGTTTGACGTGTCTGTTTACACAGCGTGTTTGTATGTCTGTAACATCGTAGATTCCAAACGGATGGACCGATTTTGATTGTTTTTTTTTTATGGAAAAGACCAGGCAAACGAGCTTTTGGGTCACCTGATGGTAAGTGATTACCGCCGCCCACGACCCCGTGCAACACCAGAGGAGCTACAGGTGCGTTGCCGGCCTTTAAGGTGGGTTGGGCGCCGGAGCCCGGCATTACCTGATGCGAAACGCAGCGGCATAAAGCCACTACTTAACGCCGGTCTTGAACACACCAGTACCAGGATGATCCTATTCTAGGCCGGGATTACACGGCAAGATGTTTTTTTGTGTATGAAAGGTGCCTTAATCCTGTGTTCTTGGCAGTGACTCGAGTAAATTTGTTCAGCCGTTTGAAGATTATCAGCTCTTTTCTAGTTGATTGTTTACTTTTTATAGCCTTACGTGTTGAAATTTTTTAAGTATCTATTTATCAATAGTTTTTGTTTTTTATTAAACTAGTTTGTATTATTTTACTTTTCGTCAATTAATTAATAAATTAAGCTATCTTTTATTATCTATTCTATATAGGTATAATAATCAAATCAGCTTCACGCTGCATCTCGCACACAGCAGAGTAGGCAGACTGAACCTAGTATTAAGACACTCCGTTCCCACTTTTCTGGCGAATTCTGGAGGCATTACGTGTTGAACAGTCAACTCAACGCCGCGCTTTGCCTCGACACGAGAGCGAAGAAATGGAAATATAAATTTAAATAAATATTTCATCTCCTCGAGTGGGGATCAAACCCACAACAAGTCTGTTTTACAATCACACTTTGTGCCCCAGCTCCACGACTGGCCTCAATTAATTAAAAAAATAAAAAATAAATTAAATTAACTTCACGCTGTATCCCGCATACAGCAGGGAAGACAGAGCGAACCTAGTGTTAAGACACTCCGTTCCCCACTTTCTGCCGAATTCTGGAGGCATTGCGTGTTGAGTGGCAGAACTCACCGCCGCGCTTAACCTCGACACCAGAGCGAAGAAATGAAAATATAAATGTAAGTAAATATTTCATCTCCTCGAGTGGCGATCGAACCCACAACCAGTCGGTTTTACAGTCACACCTTGTGCCGCTGCGCCACGACTGGTTTCAATTAATTGTTATTAGAATTTATGGGGATGAGGATTATAAATAGAGTATGAGATTTTTTTTGAATGTGCTAACCCGACCCGTATTGGAAACTTGACATTTTGAACACTTTACAGTGGTCCGTGGTTACGAGACTCGTGGACGGATATCTATCCGATTAAGAGTTAAGATATACCGCGGCGGTAAGTTCCGACACTCAACTCACAATATCTGCTTGCCACCCTAGGTACACGATCTTGAAACTAATATGTTTCTGCCTGCATATAATATAGAAATCCATAATATCATTTAAATAATTAACTAATGTAAGTAAAATAAATCTTAATATTTATAAACAACATAGAAAAACCAGCATAATTATTTTTTTATGTAAATATAGTTTTATTTTCTCTGTTGAAACATATTTTTATCTTGTTATGTTTGTTGTTGTTAAAAATTAACATAACAGCTTAATTAACTATTCTATAGTATAGTAGAGATTGTCGTGGCGCAGTGGGACTGCGATTGACTGTAAACGTGACGGTCGTGGGTTCGATTCCCACTCGAGACAATAATTGTGCTTAATTTATTTTTATTTTGCAGCTCTAATCAACGAAGCGCGGTGTTAAATTCGGTTACTCAACAAGGAATCCCTAGAAAATTTGGCAGTGCATGGAGAAAACAGTGTCATTACACTAGTTCCCTTCATCTATCTACCCTGCTAAGCGGGAAAAGCGAAACTGCCTTTTTGCTTATATTATAGGCATATTATACAACAGATAATAATAATAATAAAAAGAAATATTTAATGCACTTTAGGCCGTGGCCCATTGAACTTGACCCAGAAATAAAATAAGTTAATTCAAGAGATCTAGATGTATCTAGTTAACGATCTGAGATCAGCTCTAATTGCACTTAAATGTATTAAACGTGACTTTAATAACTATGATTCTATATGATCCATACTAATATTAACTATGATTCTATATGATCCATACTAATATTATAAAGCTGAATAATATGTGTGGTTGAACGCGTTTACCTCAGAAACTCCCATGGGCGTACTTAGATATATTTTCCATGGGGTTCAAGTTCATGTAAAAGTTTTTTTTCAGGGTTAATCATTTATTATTAAAATTTCTAAGGTGGGCACACGACCATTCTGGACTGGGCACGGACTACCCGGATCCCCCTATTCTTACGTGCATGGGAACTACTAGTTCGAGAAATATAAATATAAAAAAGAAATGGAAATATATAATTTAATTATTTTTTTTTCATTTCCTCGAGTAGGGATAGGACCCACAACCAGCCTTAAGTCCCACTTTGTGCCCTTGCGCCACGACTGGCCATTACCATTCCAAGATTGTGTAATGTATCAAATATTATATCTATATATATAAAAGGACTTGTGCTGACTGACTGAGGTAAGACGCACGCAGAGCCGTAACCGCTGATGGTAGAAAAGTGAAATTTGGGCAGATGCTTAAGTTCATATTCTGGACATCCACTAAGAAGGGAATTTGAAAAATTTTAACCCTAAAGGGATGAAATAGGGGTTGAAAGTTTGTATGGAATTTTTTTTTTATCTGTACCGATTTTTATAAAATTTGAAATTCAGACTCTTAAAAATATTTCATTGAACACGTGTTTCATGGTTTTTAAGAATTCACCCCCTAAGGGTTCAAATAAGTAGTTGAAAGTTTATATGGAAAAATCTTTAAATTGCCACCGATTTTTATAAGAATTTAAATTCAGACTGTTAAAAATAATTTATTGAACACGTGTTTCGTGGTTTTTTTAGAATTCACTCGTAATAAGCGGGCGAAGCCGCGCGCGCCCTCTAGTTTTAAATATAATTCTTAAAGGCAATACCTTCTATATGTTATTAATTTTGCGAAGTAAACAGCGAAAATATATTGATGTACCGTTGTATTTTTTGCTGCTACACTTTTTAAGAGATATGTTTAAAAATAATTAGAATATTTAAATAAATTATTTTTTCATGTTATTACCTACTATTAAGGCATTCCGTTTCCCACTTTACGTCTGATTCTTAAGACATTGCATGTGGAGTAGCCGAACTCAACTGTTCTGTTTAGCCAGAGCGAAAAAAGAACAATAGTTAATATTAATTTCCTTGGTTTTTATTTGTACCTCACGCTGTATAAACTAGTGAACAAACACTATGTTCTCCACTTTCTGCCCGAATCTGCACTGGTGGACAAAACATGAACCCGACAAAGGAACTGATAATGAATTATTCCCCCCAGTGAGAATTGAACCTACAACCACCGAGTTTACTGTCACACAGCAGACGGCGTCCCACTGCGACACGACCGCGTCGATAAAATGCAGTTTTGGTAACTTTCATCTGTAGCGTGTCAACTTTCGTGGCAAGAATGAACACAATATGACATTTATACTTCATTTCTTTATGGATTTATTTAAATTAAATTTAAGATATAAATTATTAATATGTTTTTAAATGAAACTATTTTAACACAAGCTACCCGTGACCACGGACTACTGCAAGTGTTCGAAACGTCGGGTTTCCAAAAATGTATAATGCAGCATGCAGTAATTTAGCATGTACTTATTTATAGTTATGTAATTTAATATATATTGTAATGTGAAAAATTGTTAAATATACATATATAGACATTCGCTTAACCTTAGATCTAAGTAAAATTTTGTAAAATAATGTAAAGTTAAAAATATAATTTTCCTATTTTAGGTATTAATTGTATGTAAACGATAATGTAATTAATATATATGATAAGGAAATTAATACATTTAAAAAGGGTACGGACCAAGTGTCTGTAGTGTTAAGAAATAAATAAATAAAAAAAAAAAAAATGTATAATGTTAAATAAACATAATATTGGACAAATTCTAATAGTAATATGTTTGTCAGTCTATCTACAAGCCCAATAACTTATTGAGATTAAAAGTCAGGACTCATTCTTTAACCAAATAATGTTTCAAGAGCCCTGTGAAATTTAAATAGGGTAATCGAGGTTAAATGATCTATTGGACTTGTTTTTTTTCCTTTTTAATTTAATAACTTAACTTACCCTCAAGTTAAGTTAGCTTAGTTAGCTCTCCGCAATTGCTATAAAAGAAATATATAGACAAAGTGAAGCAAATTATACTGACAATATTTTTTTATGAAAAGACATTCATTCCATTCCATGGATTCCATAAAGTCACTGTCCTATCGAACGGTCATCTCTACTATCCTCCTCCAAACACCTAACTAAATTTCATATTTTACGTATATATGTAGCTGGGTAGGCAGAGAGTGACCTAGTGTTAGAATACCCTGTTCCAATAACCCTACATTACGCATTATAAAGATTTGTTGTATAAACAAAACAAAAACGTTATATAAGTATTCAATTTGGCCAATCTCTTTAATATTACTATAAAAAAATCTTTAAAGTTCACTTTCACGGTCGTAAACAGGATTTTAACAATTTTAAATACAAGTATTTATATTTATACAATAAAAAGCTCTTCGCTCGCAATTTTGTTTGGACTTTAAAATACTTTTTTCACAAAATTAAAAATCAAGTTATTTCCGTTTCCGCAGGAATTTTGAGGAATCCTCTCCTAGTACTCCTCGAAACACCTTAGCATACTTTCTTGCCAAATTTCAACTTTCTAGTGGTTACGTCTGAGCGTTGTTTGTGTTTTTACGTATTACTCAGTAGCGGAGTAGTTTTATTCAATCCCCCCCGAGTAGGGATCGAATCCACTACCACCGCGCTTACGGTCAAACAGCGGTAGTCAGAGAGAATCTAGTGTTAAGAAACTCCGTTCCCCACTTTCTGCCCAATTCCTAACCCATTGCGTGTTAAGAGGCGGAACTCAACACTTCGCTTTACCTTGTTACTAGAGCGTAGAAATGAAAATATTAAATATTTCATTTCATTGAATCGAATCCACGATAGTCGCGTTTAGAGTCATACGCTGTGGCACTGTGCCACAACGACGGTCCCAAAAAGGTTACAATATGTTTAGCCTAAGTAAATTTGTAGCAAAATCTTTTTATAGGCTTACAATAATAAACTTACTATTAATTGTTTTTTATTACTGCAGCCATTAAATTTAAAGATTATCATGTAATAAATCTTAACATTATATTGATCTTGAGGCCGTCGGGGCGTAGTGGTATAGTATTCTATTGAAAGCGTGACGGTTGTGGACTCGATTCCTACTCGGTTGTTGTGTTTAGCTTGGAAGGTATAGAAAGGTACGCATAGGGAACCTGGACACCTAGTGTTAAGCTAACGCTTCCATTCCTCACTTTCCGCCCAATTCTAGAGGCATTGTGTGTTATTTGGTAAAACTCAGTGCCGAGCTTTGCCCCTGTGCCATGGCTGGCCCCAAGCCCACCAAGCCTCACCCAAGCCAGCCCACTCAGTTGAGTAACTATTTTCGTTTCCTCGCTCTGGTAACAAGACAAATGGCGGCGTTGAGTTCTGCTGCTCTACACATTACGTCTCAAAAATTAGACATGTGTTTGTACCGAAGAGTCTTAACACTAGGTTCCCTCTGTCTACCCTGCTATAAGCGGAATACAGTCCAGTCACACTTCTCACTTCATAGAGTTGGAAACGCTGACGATGTAATATACTGCTGCAACTGCTGAAGATACTGCAACTTGCAACTTGGTAGTAACAATTTTTACGAGAACACGAAATCTGATAATGAGGAAGGAGGAAGCAGGAAGTATTATTAATCTAAAAATTAAATGTCCCGATCAGGACAGACATTGTCCCGCTTTTCGCCGATTTGTTTACAGACTATGAGAAATCTTCTTTTAATACTTTAAGATTTTAGCCAGATACTAATAATTTCATAGAAATACAAATAAATGTATTCGTAAGTGACGTATAATTATTGTGAAGACTTAACTGCCTTACACAATATGGTAAACCAAAAGAATATCGTTTAAGTAAAGTGACATTTTTCCATAAAAAACATTTTAAATTAAATTTTTATCCCGCTTTTAGTGAACGACTTATGGTCCGTACCTTTTGTTATTTTATATAATACATTTCTTTTATTTTTTTTTTGTTTACATATTACCTAGAACTAGACTTATGTTATTACACACATATATTTCTATATTTATACAATATCTCCTTAAGACAGTCCAGTTATTCATTTCAGTTGCCACTTAACCTAACACTATAATCTAAATATACATGCATTAAAAAAAATTAAACATTAATTATAAATCAATTTAACTTAATTGATTGCAATAAGATAAAAATGTTCATTAAAAAAGGAATGATCTCTTGGTTCTTAACACTAGGTTCTCTCTATCTACACAGGCTCAGATATATAAGTAAACTAATATTATAAGAGGCCGGTCGTGGCGCAGCGGCACGAGGTGTGACTGCAAAACCGACTGGTTGTGGGTTCGATCCCCACTCGAAGAGATGAAATATTTACTTAAATTTATATTTCCATTTCTTCGCTCTGGTGTCGAGGTTAAGCGCGGCGTTGCGTTCTGCCACTCAACACGCAATGCCTCCAGAATTCGGCAGAAAGTGGGGAACGGAGTGTCTTAACACTAGGTTCCCTCTGCCTACCCTGCTGTGTGCGGGATACAGCGTGAAGCTGATTTTTTTTGTTTTGATTTATTATAAAGTTGAAGGGTTTGTTTGACGGAACGCTAATCTCAGGAACTACTGATTCGAAAAATTCTTACTGTTAATAAGTACTTAGTTAGTTTGTCAAGGAAAGCTATAGTTTATATTCCATTTAATCGTCTTGATGTAACCCACTATCTACGGTTAGAGGTTCCTCCCGCACTAAGACTGTGTCATGTGTCATAGACCAGTAGTTGGCGGCGCGGGCGAAGCCGCCGAAGTTAGTGGTACAGATATAATCATATATGTATGTATGTAATACAAATACTAATTTAACTAGATTTCTAATAGTTCTCAAGGCAGTGTAGTATTATTGTTAATTTCTATAATTTATAACGCAATTATAATACAAGGTGAATCGTTTGCATTAACATTGTTATTACTAGGATTTTTACAACTGCTAGTGGTACTATGTACTACTAGGGTTTTTTTAGTTTCATACTGTATCCCGCAAATAGCAGGGAAGGCAAGGGAACCTGGGAAACTAGTATTAAGTTTATTTATTATTATATTAAGTTATTATTCCGTTCCGATTGCATTACAAACACGTCCGTTACCGCCAGTTTTCACAGAATTTTGAGACATTGCAGGATGCGTGGCGGAGCTCAACAGAGCACTTGGCCTCGTTACCAAAGCGATAAAATAATTAAATAATTTATTTCCCCGAGTGGGAATCGAACTCGCAATCGTCGCGTTTACAGTCACACTCTTGTGCCACCGGGCCAGGACGGCCTCATTAGGTGGTACTTTTTAAACATCGAGAAGTGATTTTAAATACAAAAAAAAATATATAAATAGTGGCCGCGGCACACGGCGTATGGTCGAATTTTCCATTTCACTTTATGGAAATTATTTTCATGTTGGCGCACTGATGTTGACGCGCGGCGCTGAGTTCCGCCACTCAACACGCAAGCTCTCGAAATTGGGGAATGCACTGTCTTACCACTGGGGTCCCATGGCATATCCTGCTACATACGGGATACGGCGTAAAGTTGCTATTTTATGAGAAAAATCTCACTTAAAGTCAACCCACAGCCATCGCGACCTTCCATAATTTTGAGTACAAATTTTATTATAAAGGAATTACATTAGCTGCAGCTTCTTGAGCATTTACTTGATATTAGCGAAATATTGATGTTGTATTGATCATCGTAAAGTAGTGGGACAGCACTCTGACTGTAGACTGGTCGTGAATTCGAAACCTATTTGCACAAAAGTTTTTAGATATAAAGATACATTGTCGATTTTACAGCTTTCTTATGGTAGAGTCCGTTAGATTTTACTAGTGATATAATGAATTCTCTCTATTCGGAATTCTTAGAATAGAAGATATGACACTCCGTTGTCTATTTTGCGTTTCATTTAAAGATGGGAAATAAAACAAATAAATAAAAATTACAAAGCAGAGCGACAGAGAGGAAGATGCAATCGTTTTTATTATTTATTGCAATAGTTGTATTTTAAATTTATAAAAATAAAAAAAATCTTTACGTATCCCGCACATAGCGATATTCGCAGAGGGAACATATTGTTAACACACTCCGTTCCCCACTCCATTTTTTCAATTAATGTGAGAAAAATATGAGATTTATCTTTAAAGCTCACGTCTTTTGTATATAGCACTGCTATCGACCTACTCCACCTCGTATCGTTTATAATGAAAAGATTAAAAAAATCTTTGTTATTAAAAAAATAAATTCATATATCAAATATAGTCAAAATTAACTAAAAAATCATATACATATGTTACATTAAAATGATGTATTCATGCTGTATATTACAAAAAAAAATAAAAGGAAAAAACATTAGATACAGTAATTTTTTATAATATTAATATTAAACATAACGCGAGATGGCTTTTATGCATACAGCCACCGAGATAATACTTTCTTGGCCTACTGCCCCACATCCCCACCTTCGAGTGAAAGCAACAAGATAATGACATAATATTACAAATTACAACCGTAATCTAAGAAAAAAATAATTAATTGTGTGTATATTTTTAATTTTTTATTTACATTAAATTTTTAGTTTTGGTTTAGGCTGTTTGGATAAAAGCGTTTGCCTGAAATTTTTATAGTTTTTAATGACACACATTTGTTTTTTAGTTTGTGTTGAGTTAGTTTTCGTAATTTTTTATTGTTATAATTAAATAATATTTTTTTATTATTAATTTGTGTTAATTACTGAAAAATCTTATAATCTAAGTTGTAAAAGTCAAATAAAAAATCACTTACCTCAATTCTTTAAAAAAACAAAACCTACCCAAAACACTAGTATCCAAAGCACAAAATTCACTCACATTTCAGATGGCACTGAAAAAAAAAACAAACTGTCACTGTCAAAAAAACGCGCGAAGCATGCGCAATGAACGGCGCGAGTTGCTCGACTGATGTAGACATTCGCTTTCAGTATCAACGGTCTAGTTGAGGCAGTCGTGGCGCAATGGAATAGTATTTTACTGTAAACGCAAAGGTTGTGGGTTTAATTCCCAATAGAGGAAAAATATATGATAATATATTTTAGTACTTCTGTAGAACTATTAGCTTTTGTAATCAAGTGGAAATATATTTATTAAAAATAAGAGTATGTATCATATATGACAAACTCTAAGTGCGGGAGGTAACTTAGACCGCATATACAGTCAGTTACATTAGAACGATAAACGTGTTTTAATACTGGCCTAAGATAACATTGCTTAAATCTGTAGGGTTCTGTTTCCTAATGAAACTTATATTTAAGAATAATACACGATAGTAGAATAGATTACATTAGGGTTGCCTAAAAGGATCCTGCCGCAATCACCTTTAATTAATTTTTTTCGTAATGCGTGTTTGAAGAAAATTGCACTCATATGTTTTTTATGTGAATCGCACATCATTTGAAAGAAAATCGCATAAGGAATTGGAAAAACAATGGTTGTCAGCTCAGCCGCAAGCCCAGGGTTGCCTGGTTTAAGCAGGTCACTTAATGTTAATATTTGCATTCATGTGTTTTTTAATGAATTATATATCAAATTACATGGTCGCCTGGAAAATAACTGCCGCAAGATTAGTGCGTTCACTCAAACAAATTGTTCTGCTTTATAAAATTAATATAGAAATGTATTTCTTTCAGAGTTTCTGTAGAAACTCTGAAAGAAATACAGGGTACTTATAATTGCAAGTTGCAGCTCAGTTGGTAAATGTTTGATTGTAAATGCGATGGTTATGGGTTCAATTTTTATTGTGTGAAAAAAATACATTTAAATATATTTTTAATAAGTTCTTTGATTTTCACAATTATTACACATTTTAAATGAAACTATTTTAACCGGATTAATCGCGTAAACCCGACGTTTCGAACACTTTACAGTAGTCCGTGTTTACACGCGGTGGTAGACTGAGGTGGTATTCGTCTGTCAGTTGACATAATTATTATATCAAACTACCGCCAACGATTTCTTAATTGCCTCGCGTACTGCCCTGGATTCTTGCAGAATAAGCTAACTATATCTTGCCCTCTGGTATGGTGGGTTTGAGACTTCAAAAATTTTATGAGTGGGTCCCAGGTGGTAGAAAGCTTTCAGCAGACCTCTCTTTTGAAATTAGGATGTTTTAGTATTTCAATAGCCTCAACATTAGGTTTCCTCTTTCTAGCCAGGTATATGTTAGATGTAGTAGGTTTTAAAAAAATAGAAAATAAATAATAAGTATTCTTTCCTCCGTTACTATTAGTTAAATTTTTAAATGACCGTAGTTATCTATATATTTTTTAAAAATCTACTTTACTAGAGATTACTTATGATGAAATTATGATGATCTTGTGATGATCTTATGATAATGTTGTAATAAATTGAAAAAAAAAAAGATGTGCCTAATGCGCGTGGGCTTAGGACTATTGGTAACCGGGTAGTCTGTGCCCACCCCAGAATGGTCATGTTAAATTTCTGGGGCGGAACCCAGAATAAAAAAAATAAATTTTACATGAACATATCTGTTCAAAGCTAGAGTCCAGAGCCAAAGCAAATATCTCTAGAAACGCATATAAATGCTAACGCGTGTAAATTCGCTAGTTATAATAGCTTTGCTAGAGCACATGTTGCAACGATGAACAACCATTACTTGTAATCCTTCGTAGGTCAAAAATGTATTAAATACTTTATCCAATTTAAACTTATTGTTATATCATACTCAAATTATAGCCTTTGTGCTATTCTGAACTTTACAGTAATACTCGTATAGCTTATACAGCTAATATACTTCAAATTAAACACTTGGAGGCTTTTACTTACAATAATATAGCTTATATAGATATATACTGTATGATTTCATATAAAGCCGTTCATTAGATTTTGTATGAAAGTGGAACAAACAACCTTAGAAACTTTCACATTTGTAATATTAGTAGGATAACAATCTTATTAAAGTTTCTGCAGCTTATGAAAAACTCAGACGGAGTGTTATGACACCATTGTGACGAAATGAAACACTGAACTTATATTTCTTTCCAGAACAAAATACCATTAAGCTTGTACAATGTATTTTTGAAATTCTTAACTCTTTTTAATGCAACATGTTATACTAGAGAGCCTCTCTCTCTCTTTTCTCTGCAAGTCTAAAAGTACATCTCGAATCTTCGGCCAAATAAAGCCTTATTTTACGTTTATTTTGCGTTATTTTAGGTTTTTACCTGGTAGTGGTTCTATAAAATTATTTTCAAATATTAGATGTTAAACAAAGACGTTGGTTACATTTTTGTAAAATAATAAGATTATTGCTATAAAATTTTTTAATATGAAATCATTACACTATCATCAGTCCATTAATTAAAATTTTTTTTTGCGTGAGTTATGTTTAATTTTCTTGCTTCATGCTTTATACTTCTTATAGCAAGGAAGGCCTAGGGAACCTATAGTCTAGGGATATAGGGAACCTATAGTCTATTCGTTTGTGCGTGAGACATAATATTTGACCTCAACCATTGAACCGCGAGGGTGTAATACTCCACTTCCCTTACCTTAAGTGACAATCTGATTGACAATTTACCATCAATTATATATACGTACATTTTATAATTATTGCCATTATAATAATTGTTAGCTTAAAGACTTATATAACATTTGTTCAGCAATAACTAGACTAGACCAAACCTGGTGGGTTTACCTGCATTTTTTTATTATTTAACCCCCGATGAAAAAAATGAGGTATCATAAGACGTGACGTGTGTGTATATATGTGTACGTATATCTGGCATCATAGCTCCCAAACGGATGTGCCGTTTTGAATGTCCTTTTTTTGTATGAATGGTGAATTAATAAAGAGTGTTTTTATCTATAATTCGAGAAGTAGAGAAAAGAGAGAGCCAGATGACGATTCCAGAGCCGTTGGAAGATTATCAGCACTTTTCTAGCTGTTTGTATACTCTTCTGGTCCTTTTTTGTTCCACCAATGAACAAGCAATACCTCGAGAAATTGATAAAATGTGCGGAACGGATATCTTAACACAGGGTTCCCAGGTGCCCTCTGCATACCCTGCTATGTGCGGCATACTAAAAAAGAAATCAAATGCTGCGTGGAGATGCGATCATTAATCAACTTAGCAAATATGGGGATCTAGTATTAAGTCGCTCCGTTCCCATTGAGATAATTTCCCACTTTCCGCCTAATTTTTGAAGCATTGCGTGTTGAGTGGCGGAACTCTACGCCGCTCTTTGCCTTTTTACCAGAAAAAAAAATATAAAATATTTTATTCCTCCGAGTAGGGATCGAACACACAACCATCGCGTTGTGCAACAGCCAAATATTTGTGCGCGTGACTGTACGCGCTACGACACGCTACGACGGCCTGTCAAATAAACAAAATGATTTAAATAATTTTTGAGGCTGTCGTGGTACAACGGCACAGTGTCTGACTATAAATGCGACGTTTATGAGTAAAATTAATTATTTTCTTCTCTCTGGTAAAAAGACAAAAAGCAACATTGATTTCCGCCACAGAATCTACAATGTGTCGAAAACTGAGCGTCAAGGGAGGGACTTAGTGTCTGACCACTAGGTTCCCTCTGCCTACCCTGCTGTACGCGGGATGGGATACAGAATAAATGTAAAAAAGAAAAATATATTAAATATCCATTTCTTGTAAATCAAATCCACAACCATCATATGTTCTTTTAGGCATATTTGAATATGCTACGATAGCATCCTATTTTGATATCCAAAGTCCACTTTAAAATATATTTAATGAAAACACAGCTTATTCACAGAAAAAAAAACGCACAAGTGCGAGGCGGACCCGCTCATTGAGGGTTCCGTACCTATTTCATAATAGTGATTTGTAAGTTAACGGAAAGTAATATAACTTATAAACGTTGACAAATTTAAAATTTCGGGTGTGTCCACTAATTTCGTACAAAATGAACAACAAATATAAGTTTGTGACAATTTTTTTAAAAAACCAATTTTCTGATTTTTTTTTTGGATATTTGTACTATAAGGGACGTTCAAGTATTACGTAAGCACTGTAATAACCGCTTGTTTGTTTTTATTGACTTGTGTATTTTTTCAGAAGGGACTGGAAACCTGGATATATTAATATGAATATCAGCTGGATATCTCGACGTGATTTTAAGAAAGTATTTTGGACTAACATATACACAAACAGACAAACGGACAATAAACTGATCCTATTGTAGGATTTTTTCCTTTGAGGTACGGAACAATATAAAGTTAAATGAAATATGAGTTTAACATAAACAAAGGAAATTGCTTAATAACTCGGGTTTCAGTTCAAATCAAAATAATATCTAATATTTTAAATGCCGTCTAATTCTTTTGTCAACGTCAGTGACATTCGACCCGGCAATGGTTTCTACGTAAAACGTAATTACTTTATAAACAGAAAATTGTTAGAATTATATGCTTGAAACATTGTAGATAATTGAAGGTGATGGTTTTAGATCCAAATTCGCATATAGAAGAGGGAACCTATTAACTCCGTTTTCCACTTTCCGCCGAAATCTTTAGTCTTTAGAGTTGTGCGGCGGAACTCAACGCCGCGCTTTGCCTCGTTACCAGAGCGAGGAAATGAAGAGATGAAGTATTACATTCCCCCATAAATTTGTATGTAATAATTGCTAATTAAAAACTCCCATCACAAAAACCTCTAGAAAGTAAACTATCGATTTGAGAAGATTTTTAACATTTTTGAAATGTTTGTTTACGATTAAAAGGATTCGGATCTCCTACAAAGATGCTTAAATCTTCTTAGCTCGAGCTTAGTGATCAGAGAGCGCAGATGGTTTCCAAGAGGCCACATGCTGTACTCACACGCAGCAGGGTAGACAGAGGAGAAAGCCCAGGGTCAAGACACTTCATTCCCCACTTTCCTCCGAATTCTGGAGGCATTGCGTGTTGAGTGGTGGAACTCGACGTTGCGCTTTGCGTGCGTTTCCAAGAGGCGCAAAGTTCAAATACCGCTGCGTTATTTTTTTTTACGATTTCATTATAAGTAAATTTGAAAAGAGCTGACAATCTTCTAACGGCTACATATGTATGTTCTGGAATCATGGCTAAGATTTAATTTGTTTAAGAGTAGTGTTCCGACTGCTAATTCTAACTAATTATTGAGCTTGTTTTATTATTTTTAGTTTTAGCGATGTCCCAAAAATACTTCCCATAAATTCAATCAATTAAAATTTCAATTTGAATCTAGAATCATCATGTTCAACTAGCTAGATCTTCACTGTGCCACGAACGCGTCTCACGAACTGTAATTAATTTTAATTCAAATTAAAATTGTTTACATACACGCGTTATACAATCTAATATAATAAATACAACATCATATTCAAGTTTTCCTTTTGACACGATAATTAATTATCTAACTTATATTATTACTTTATTGTAAGTAAGTATGTAGAATTACCGATTAAAACGCTAGAGAATATGTAAAAAAAATGTAGCGGGATTTGAACCCGCATGTTTGGCACACTGTTCACTCGTTCGTTTTACCTGCGACGCCATAGGCGTACTAATAGGCAGTGCGTGCCCACCGTAGAATAGTCATGTGCCCACCCCACTAATCAGAAATGTTACTAACAAAAACTCACACTGATAAATAAAAAAAAGCTTTACAAGAACAGATTTGTTTAAAGCTAAAGTCCAAGCCCCGGTCGAAATCCCTTTATACGCCGCCCATGGTCCTAGCTCGTGTGCTGAAATAGAAACACATACATTACGGTGATATAGGTATATGGCATACCTTACACCATACACCGATAGCTCACCTCCATAAATGGACTGTCCAAAATAAAAATAGTTTTTGTTTATCGCGTTTTACCAAATACACTGTTCATCTTTATAAATCGTTTTTCAGCTTCAGGCTGTATCTCGTTTGTGGTACCCTACTATAAGGCGGAATTCTCGAGACATTGTGTGTGGAGTGTCGGAAATCATCGCAGCGCTTTGCATTGTCACCAGAGCGAAAAAAAAATAAAATATTTCATTACTCCGAGTGGGAGTCGAACCCATAACCGTCGCGTTTACAATGGGCACGCATTACCCCTTGGGCCACGATAATATTAGTATATGCAATGTTTAAAAAAACACGTATATATATAGTAATAATTGAAAAATTGTACTTTATTATTGTGGTTTTAGCTTCTCGCTGTATCTTGCGCATAGCAGGATAGACAGGAGGAACTTAGTGTTAGGACACTCCGTTTAATTAAGATTCCCCAAATACCGCCGAATTATGAAGGCGTATTGAGTGACGAAACTCAACGCCGCATCAGATATACAATTGTCATGCAGTGGAAATCCAACTCTGAATAGTCGTGTTTAATACAATTTCATATCGTTTCGATTACTGTGGGCTCGAAACTCCATTCCATTTCTCGGCATTGAGTTCCGCCACTAAACTGGCAAAGACGTGAAAGATTGGATGGTGCGTGTAGAACGGAGTGTTTTCACAAGCCTTCTCTGCCTATCCTATTATATACGGTATAAAGTGAGAAGCTAAAAAAAGGATTATTCTCTAAAAAGGAAATCGAATCCACAAAAAGCCTAACCGTACACTTACTGAATCACAACGGTATTTTTGAGCGTTTTACAAAATAAGTGTACATCCACACTAATAGAAGTTACATAAATCATAAAATCCCGGTATTGTTAACTTTATATGATCTTATTCTATGAAGCATTACTAGTTTATAGTAATTATGTAATGTGATATAGCGTAAATAAATGTAGATTTAAAAGTGGCGCAGTTTGACTGTCAATGCGATGGTAGCGGATTCAATCCCGATTCGGGGAACTATATTATAAGAGAAGAATGTTCTGAGCCAAATATCGTATTAATGCTTACTTTATGAAGGGAGATTGAGTGTTAAAATAACCAAGGGAGACCTCAGTTGACCTTCGAGAGAACAATGTTAGATGATAATTGAGAAAGGTCACGTAAAAGCATGAGGATCTGAGGTAGCTTTTGGCGCTTCGTTCTTTCTGGCTACCCCGCAAGAGATGAAGGTTTTAACGCCACTTTCTTCAATTCTATGTTATCAAAATTAATAGGAAAAAACAGAGTGTCTCAGCAATAAGTCTAAAATTATTTACTATTTACTTTCAAAAATCACACGACGCAAGTAGCAAGTTTGAATTCTTTTTGTGGCAAATATTTATTTAAAATGTGGGGGCTTAGTTTGTCAAAAAATAAAAAACAGGAAAATTTATTTATAAAATTTGGTTTTTCAACTTCAGAAGTGTATGTCATTTTTGTTTGAGAAGTTACTGTTAATTTATTCGAAGGTTATTTGTGACGATATTTGTCTGTTTATTTTCACAATAAATGGTAGACGCGAAATAATGTTCAAATGTTCCTTCTACGAGGCTGTCGGCGCAGTGACTGTAAACGTGACGGTTGTGGGTATTCTCATTTGAGGGAGTGAAATTTTATACATTTTCGTTTTCTCTGCTCTGGCAAAGAGGCAAAACGCGACGTTGCGTAAGGGTGATCGTTGCGGCTTCGATTTTCTTGGGTTAATTGATAACCCGATATTATTTTCGAATGATTTTTATTTATTACGAATTATTTTCATTTCACCAACAACCCGGTGGCGCAGCAGCACAGTATCTGATTGTAAAGCAATGGCTGTGAGTTCAATTCCCGCTCGAGGAAATTACATTCTCTTTGCTTCGCACAATACTCAATATGCAATGTCTCGAAAATTGGGCAAGAGATTGGGAACGGAGTGTCTTAACTCAAGCCTCAAGTCCGAATCATGTCGATTTGCTTTCTCAACTTTAGTTGTCAATTTCTACGATGAAACTTAAAAAAATATAATTAAAAAATATATATGTCTTGAAGCCAAATGAAAAAGGGACCAGTTTCTGGAAAAGATTCAATAGTCGGAGACGAAGAATAAGGAATTAATATCTATAATATAATTATTTAGATAGATAAAGCCATTTCTCTCAGAGTTACCCCTGAATGGGGATCAAACCACCAACCAACCATCGCATATCAGTCACACTCTGTCTCACAACCACAACAGACTCACAAGAAAATTGTAATATATATTTATGTATTTAGTTTATTTACTAGGAAATTGTATTTAATAATATGCCTCAAGAGGTCTCTAATTAGATAGGTTATACACTTTGTTAAGAAAATAAATAATAATGTTTTATTTTATTGTTTGTAAGTATACCTATGTATGGTTTAATTATTCTTTTATGATAGGGTCGTGGGTTCAAATTCGTGTAACTTATATTAATGATATCATATCTATATATAAAGCTCTTCTGTTCCTGAGTGACTGACAGACAACTCATAGACAACCAATGGATTTATGAAATTGAAATTTGGTATGTAGGACACTGTAGAGGAGCATTGAGGGAAGAAAGTTCAAAATTGTTACTGCAATGGGAAAAAACGGGATTTGCTACGGGAAGAGAAATATATACTTGTTTTATAGTTATACGGAAACGAGCGAACGTTTGCATGGACCGATTCGCTGGTACGATAAAGAAAAAGACTCTAGAGGCAACACTTAGCAACTCTATAAAACTAAAATAATAACTCATAAATGTGTTTATTTGGCGAAAAGTGGGCAACAGAAGTGTCTTAAGGGTAGCAGAATATTTTAACACTAGGTCTCATGTTCCCTCTTACTACCGATGTACAGGATACAGCGTGAAACTACAAAAACATAACGTATAAGAAAACACAGAAAATAAGCAGCAATAAAAAAATATAATTAAAACCTAATAATCATAAAAAAAACCCGAACCTAGAGTTAAGACATTGCGTTTCCCACTTTCCGTAGAATTTCCAGACTATTTGTGTTGACTGTCAGAACTCAACACCGCGTTTCTTCCACCACATTTTTTTTATGTCATCTAAATCAGAAAAACGTGGACATCGCTGGGCTCTCTTGATGTGTTCACGCTTACTGAACTTTTAACCATATCTTGATCACTGGAAAGATGCCACACCAGTGGTGGCTCAGCTTCATTACCCCTATTTACAAGGGAAGGGGCAGTGTCCTAGATTGTGGTAGTTATAGGAGCATTAAGCTTATGAGTCATAACATGAAGCTCTTCGAGCGCATGATCGACCTCAGGCCGAGACTACTATCTCTGAGTCTCAATATAGAATTCAGCCAGGATCGGGCACTATGGACGCCATTTTCGCCCTCAGAATTTTGATAGGGGCATACAGGGAAAAAATGTTGTTTTGTTGAAAAAATGCCGTTCTTATTTAATGTAGCGCTCGATATTGTCTCGGCCCATATCCAGCATCAGCCTCCATAGCTGATGATGTACGCCGATGACATAGCCGCACTCCATGACAAGAACCGACTGGTGCTGGAGCCTAAAGTAAACCTCTGGAATGGTACGCTTGGGAAAGGCGATCTTAAAATAAATGTATCGAAGACCGAGGCGAGGCCTGCGGGAGCCCGGACTCGAGCACTATTCTTATAGATACTGAGCCCGTCGTTAAGTCGGAAAAGTTGAAGTACCTTGGATCCGTCATGCATAATCACGATGTCCATGGTTGGATAAGGGCTGCCTGGGCTAAATGGCGGGAGGTAACTGGTGTGGTCTGCGACCGCAGAATACCGCCCAAGCTCAAGGGACTGATATACAAGAGCAACATCCGACCGATTCTTTATACGTCAGCGAATACTGGCCAGCACTATATCGGCACACTCAGCTCGCGTCATGTCACGGAAATGAAGATGCTGAGGTGGATGTACGGCGTAACGCGCTCTGACCGCACACAACACATTCATTCGAGATAGTCTTGGAGTCCGTGACGTAGCGGATAAGCTCCAAGAGCGTCGCCTGAAATGGTATGGCCACGTTGCACGCCGGCCTAGGAACTATGTCGGGTGGAAGTGCCTTGCTATGTCTGTCCCTAGAGCTAGACCTTCCGTTACAATTCGAACAAAGTGTAGTAGATTAAGCTGGAAGGTAGACCCTGGCAACATACGCCGGGATTAATGCCAGGAGCAAGGATGACATCTAAATCAGAGAGTAGGTATATTAACATTTAATTATTTTCATTAATTTAATTAATTGCATTTATTATTTATTAAATTCATTCTCTTAAGTGAGAATAGAACCCACAATCATTGTTTTTACAGTCAGGCGCTGTACTGCTGCCCCATGACGGCCTCGAGACAAAATAATAATATTATGTATGTCAATCAATGTGTTCATATTTATTTCGCTATACGGAAAGTAAAGAGGATGTCCGCTCTTTGCAAAAAAAAGTGTTTGATATTCTCAATAGAAAGTGAATTTATTTATACGAGCAAGTTTTGTTACATAGTATTGTATTGACATGTTTCATTGTAGTGAGGCCGTCTAGATGTACGGAACACGCGTCTGTAGTATTTGGCTAAAATATACATTAAAAAACACTTGGTCCCCGGGTTCCCTCTGCCCCCCACGCTACGTGCAGGATGATACAGGATGAAGGTAAAAAAAAACTGTTGAATTTCTTTCACGCTCTGTACAAGTTATTATATTTTCATTTGGGTATAGAGACAAAAACGTAGGTTAACTAGTATATTTATTAAAAAATTAAATTAAATCAGCTTCACGCTGCAGCCCGCACAATGGAGGGTATGCAAAGGGAACCTAGTGTTAAGACACTCCGTTCCCCACTTTCTGCCGAATTCTGGAGGCATTGCGTGTTGAGTGGCAGAACTCAACGCCGCGCTTAACCTCGACACCAGAACGAAGAAATGGAAATATAAATTTAAGTAAATATTTCATCTCCTCGAGTGGGGATCGAACCCACAACCAGTCGGTTTTACAGTCACGCTTCGCGCCGCTGCGCCACGACTGGCCTCTAGTATATTTATAATATAATAATTTTTCCATTGATATCCTTGTAAATAGGTTAATTATGTATCCCACATAATGGAAGATCTCTGATTTATCTATCTCGTCGGCTACTTCCAAACCCATTAGTGTCGGTAATTTATACTATAAAATGTCAAACATTATTAACATTGTTATATAATAATAATATGTTGACGTAACTGTTTCTTGTTTATATTTGTTTTAGCTGGTGTTCCGCTTGCATATAGCAGGGAAGTCAGAGGGAACCTTTGAACTTCGTGTTAGAACACTACGCCACGCACTGCCCAATTTTTGAGACATGTCTTGTTAGCAGAGCGAGGTCATGTAAATTGGTTTCCCCGAATGAGAAAACGTACCTACAACCGTCGAATTTACAGCCAGATATAGCTTTTTTTGTTTCTCGTGTATAGCAGGGTAGGCAGACCTAGTGTTAAAACACTCAGTTCTCCATTTTGCACTGAAAATTCATAATATTGCGTTTGCACTCAAAATTTACAATTTCTAATAAACATCTTCCATTTTTTACGGAACTACAGTATTTTCCTACTTTAATGATGTATTTACAAGATTAGATTTTTTGTCGTCTTTTACGTGTATCATGTCACTTTGACATTTATTTTTGTATGGAAAAAATGTAATTTTAACAAGCACTTGTATGGAACGAAAACATAGAAAAAATTGATGTACCTAAGTAAAAAAAAGAAATATGGTATTTGACGTCGTTGTGATGTTTACCGAACGCGATAGTTGTACCTTTAACGAGATATTTTTAAATTATAGACTCCGAAAAATAAAAAGGCTTCACGCTGTATAGTAGATAGACTTAATTTTACAGACGTTGGCGTAACTCAACCCCGCGCTTTGTCTACCAGAGCAAGGAAATGAAAATAATTACAAACAATCTCTTTAGGTGCCGTTGTCGGTCTTAGGCTGTCGTGGCACAGGTGCACGAGGATTAGGACGTGACGGTTATGAGTTACATTTCCAAATTTCTTCGTATTTTTTCATTTCTTTGCTCTGGTGATCATGCAAAACGCGGCGTTGAGTTCCGCCGCTCAACAATGCCTCCAGAATACGGCGGAAAGTGGGGAATGGACGTGTCTTAATGGAAACGGAGTATATTAACACTAGGTTCCCAGATTCTCTCTGTCTATGTGCGGTATACAGCGTGAAGCTATTTGGTGGAAAGTGGGGAACAATGTGGCATAATACTAAGTTCCCTCTGCCTACTGTGCTATGTGAAAGGATACAACGAGGAGTTAAAAAAAACTTACTAGCTTTTACCTGCATTATAAGCGCTGGGGGTAGCTCTGTCCGCAGGTACATCGACACAATGAACGTGACGTAATATAGCCTATATACCCTCGATAAATGGACTATTCAACAATAAAATTTGAACGTAGCGGGACTCGAACCCGCACCTCCTGGATACCGACCAGTTCCCATTACGTTCAATTTTTTATATATTTTCTAAATAAGTATTTTTTTTCCTAAATGTGGAATAACACTTTAAAAATGTTAAAAATAATAAAAAGATTTTTAATTAAATCAATAAATAGTTTAAGATAGCGTTCAATACTTCCGTTCTATATCCATAGGAGCTTCTAGAGATATCTTCCAGGGGTGCCTCGATTTAAGTTTTGAATCTAATCTTTTATGTAAAGGTTTTTTTTTCTACTTTTTAAAGCTTAACTTTTTGTTGGTAAAACTGATAGGTGGGTACCAGACTTTTTTGAAGGTGGACACGGCCTACTCGTCTCCTAATTTCCTACGCTCATATCTATATTACCTGAAATTTTAAATTGAACCAACAACCGTAGCGTTTAATTAAAAAAAAACAAGTTTTATAAATAAAGACAACGCCACCTTAAGTAAAATGTAGTTGACATACAAATAAACTTTGGAACTAAACAGTTAGAAAATATTTTAATAGATGCCGCTACGGTCGTTAAATTATATGAATAGGATATCAAATATTAATACTTAGGGGAAAGAAAGACTCAATTTTTTTTAAAGTTATGTACTCATACATATATACTTAGAGTTTTTATTTATGTTGAGTTCGGCCACTCAACACACAATGCCTTCAGGATTCGGCGGAAAGTGGCGAACGGAAGTGGCGCCGCGCTTAGCCTCGACACCAGAGCAAAGAAATGGAAATATAAATTTAAGTAAATATTTCATTTCCTCGAGTGGGGATCGAACCCACAACCAGTCGATTTTACAATCACACTTCGTGCCGCTACGCTACGACTGACCTCAGACGAACATGTTAGTTCACACTATATACAATAGATGGCGCTATTTATCTTACACCTTCCATTTTTACATAATTTAAGCGATAAATGTTTATTTAATACTATATATAAAATAAAGAAATTTAAATAATTTATTATGATTTAAATTTGAATATTACAAATTTATATTTTTAGTAAAATATTGTAGTATGACTATTCGTTTGGAAGAAATTTCCATTCTCCCATATCAGTGTTTATCTTTAAAATGCTTTCTTTTGATCATTGTTTCTAATTTTTTTCATCTAATAAACTTTATTTAAGCAATTAATAACTATTATTATGAATAAAAGCAAAAGTATATATTTTTATGATAATAAAAGACAACAATTTTAGCATTTGAACATATTTTAACGTCCGTAATAAAAAAAACTTATATCCACTTACTTCTATTTATTCCATTAAAAAAATATTTAAATATAAAAAAAACTAAACATATATATGTATTTACGTCATATAACACTAAAATATAAATCTACCACCTGAACATATTTTAACTTTCATTGAAACTATTAACAAATTAAAAAGTATATAAAATTACATTATAAATAATAAAATAAATATAAAAAATATACATCCTTTTTACATACAAAATTTTTATACGTTATAATTATTACTTATAAAAATTTTCTCCATTTAAAATGTAGTCTAATCTTTTATCTGGCAATATCAGTAGACGTGCCCTCGCGATAAGAACGTACGACTGTTTTGTAAACTTTGTGACTTATTATTTTGATTTAAAAATCATTTATTATTATTATTTTAGTATCTTATATTAACATCCGGTTACTATTTTAAAGTATTTCTTATATGTTTTAAGTTATTTTACGCGAATAGTGATATATATATGAACTGGTTTGTTATTTATGCTTGTTTTTGTGTTCTAATTAATAATTATAACGTTTTATTACAGTGTATATAATATATAATAATATTACGTGATAGTTCAGTGCTCGATAAGCGTATTTGATTTCGAAAATGTATTTTGTATATTTGAAATAATGTTGGCACAGCCTAAGAACAGAGTGCAAGCAATAAAAAGTAAATTCGAGAGTCTAAGTGTAGAGCCAGAGTACGTCAGTAAAAAAAAATCCTCAAGGCAGGATAATTTTGTTGAAAAAATTGAAAATAATCACATATTTGCAACAGAAAATGACCATAAATTGCCAAAGGAAAAGTGTGTTAATGAGTCAGATTCTGATGAGTGGTCACCAAAGCCTAACTCCAGTTATTTGTACAGTAAGAACGATGTAAAACGCAGCTTGAGTGATACTAAATCGTCTCTAACAAGGCAAACTAGCGATCCTGGTAAGAAATTGCATAGAAGCCACGCCTTCCGCTGTGATAAGAGCCAGAAAATCAACCAAAGTCCCAAAAGACACGGCAGCTGCAACGGTAGATCTGAAACCAGTGATTTCTCATACAAAATGGGTGAACAAAAGCTAAGTAAGGAAAGATTGAAACAGCTTGGCAATTTTCTTGAAGATCAAATGAAAAAAGATAATTTTAAGCCTAGTACAAATACTAATAATTGTGTTATAGTAGGTGAAATCCATGACGTAAAAACAATAGATTCCATACCAGATAAGGATGTCCCTAAACACATATTAGATCAATATGCGAAAATAATAAAGAATAAAAAACCAGAAAACAGACAAGATTCGATGACAGATAGTGGTGTTAGCTCCGAAACAGAGAATGTTGAAGAAGAAAAGAGTAATAAAATTAAGAAATTAGTATCCCAGTATGAAAATTCAGAGGCTAAACCTAATTTAGAATCAATGAATGATTTATGTGCATCCAGTGAAACTATGAAATTAGAACGTAAGAATCCACATCTCATATTAACAGATACTTTAAAAAAAGCTCTAAAGCAACCTTTACCTGCCGGCCCACCTCCAAAGAAACCACCAAGAACTTTCTTAAATCCAAATTCCATAGAAATACCTGAAAGGCAGAAGAAAGATGCAAAAAAAATGTTAGAAAAGCTTGAACAAGTCTTAAATAAGCGAGAAATTCAAAATCAAAGTACTAAAAATATATATGACATTGCAGAAGTTGATGAAAATGTTAAGAAACCTAAGGAAATGCATTATTTATGTACTGAATTATTAGATATAAGTCAACGTAGCTTACCACCGAAAGATCCATTCTCAAAATGCTTGAATTCTCTAAATTGTGCCATTTTAACAAATAATTCAACATTAAGCTTGCCATATACAAGATTAAGTTCCAATATATGCTCATGTAGTAAAGAAAATGTGGATATAAACACTTTTTTAACTGAAAAATGTGTGAAATGTCAAATAAATGAACAATCTACAGGGTTTAAATGTCATTTACATTGTAAATGTAGGCCGGAGAAGTCGGAGTTTTTTGTGGAAAAGGAGCATATATATGATGTGCCATTTGATAATCAGTATGGGACATTGAATGCATGGAAGAACCATAGTAGGAGTATGGAGGACTTGAAATCTAGGAATGATGATGTAAGTTAATTTTGTTTTCTTTATTCATAGTATATAAAGCTTGTGATATAGTTATGAAAAAAATATCCTCACTAATTTTATAAAGCTGAAGAATATGTTTGTTTGAAAACATTTATCTTAGGAAAAATGGTTCAAAAATTTTAAAAAATCTATTTATGTTTATTGAGGAAGGAATTTATTTATGTTATATCACATAAATTGAATGATTATCAGAGATTAAGATAAAGGTTGAATATCAGAGATAAGATAAGATGATTTCCATTGGTTAAGTTGGGGTGATGGTCCCCAAAAACACAAATGAAATAAATAATTTTAAAGGAAACTATTTAAATGGATTAATTGCATATATCTTGTATTATTGAACACTACTTCCTATTTAACAATTTAACCACTAGATCAATAGGTATATATTCTTATGAATTTTTATTATGTCTATTTTTTATTATAATGTTTGTAATTTTTTTCTCAAAAACTTTGGTTGATACATGAATTCCTTTTAAAGATTGTGCTGCAATATATAAATAAAAGTAGAACAAATAAAATTTGAACCTAAACTTCTTGTTTACCTACCAAGAACTCTGACCACTAAGCCATACATCCTTATCAAGCTACATTTAAATTCTTATATGTACATTTAAACTTAACTTACTTTTATACCTGAGCTATAAATATGTAAGGTGGATAATGGAGTGTATTGACACTAGGTTTTCTCTACCTACCCTGCTCTAAGTGAGAGAGCTAAAAAAATCTGTATTAAAAACAAATATTTTGCCTATGACCCTATGATATATATAATTTTAGTGAAATTTGTTAAAACTGGACCTTGAACTAACATTTTATTTATACAGGTGGAATAAGTATTTGTTTTATATGTAATCAGTTATAACTCATATGTAGTAAAAATTAACTATTTTGTGTATATTTTAGAGCATTTGAGAGTGTAAATGATATAAAGAAAGAATATGAAGATTATGATTAAGAATATTTATTTCATTATTGTATTCAATGACTGTTTTAGTAAACTTTTGCAATTAATTTTGAACTGTTGAAGTAATATGACACTATCACCGAACATTGACTCGAAAGACAGTTCCACTGAGAAGAGGAGACAAGAAACTCAACAGGCTCTCTTTGTATCAATGTAACAATTGTATTATTTATTTAATAATATTAGTATGGTAAATGTATTGCAGTAAATTCAAACTGTCTTGATTTCTCAATTTTTTTCCTGAAAGTGTCTACTACTAGGTTTCCCCTTACACCCTGTTGTGTACGCCGTACGGCGTGAAGCTGAAAAAAATCCTCTTTATTTTTATTATTTTAGCTTGTAGGGGTTAAATATTGTGCAATACAATAATTAATATTATTTATAAATAATATTTGTAAGCACGTTATATCAGCGTCCTAAATTTATTCGCTACAAATGCAATTGTGAAATTATTTTCCTCTATTGGCTTGTAGCGTATAAATAACCAAATTAAATATATAATAAATTAGTTGAATATTAGGTCTCATCTCACTCCTGGTACGAGCTTTACATATTTTAAAACATAGAAATACGACACTCCATTCTCGTCCAATTCTTAAAGCACGTGACGTGAAGCAGTCAGCAGCAGCGTCTCGTTAGTGTTACCTGAGTGACGAAATGAAAACACCTCAGTCCCCCGAGTGGGAATCAAACCACGGTTACTTTTTCGTCATATTTTCTTTTAATTTCTTAGAATTCAAGATATTGTATTTATTAAAAAAAAATGTCACGCATCACTAGAATCAAATCGCCGACCTCTGACCAAAAATATTAATACTATTAACTACGCTTTCACTGTGTCTAATGGTTGTAGATTTCAATAGTTTTCTTAAATCTTTGATTATCTATACTATATTAATATTATAAAGCTAAAGAGCTAGTTAGACTGAATGTGCTAATCTCAGGAACTACTGCTTCAAATAAAAAATATATAAGTACATTGGATATTTCTTTTATCGAGGAAGGCTGTTGATGTCGCAGCTGCAGGAAAAAATATTATACTATATACGTTACTTCATGTGTCATTCATCGCCATATTTATTTTAAATATACGACGAAAACTTTATCTCAATTGAGATTGAACCCACAACCGTCGCGATCAGTCAATATGACCTTAAGTTAGATGAGTATATCTTGGAAAAGGCACCAAGGGTAGGTTCCCATTCATTGATGCGTAACGTATCGTTTCCGACCTTCGTGCTCTGTTGAAGATCGGTTCGGTGAAATGTTATTTGATATTTCATGTCTCTTGCATTTGTTATAATTAGACAAAAAGTAAAATCAGCTTCACGCCGTATCCCGCAAACAGCAGGATAGGCAGAGTAAATCTAGTGTTAAGACACCCTGTTCCCCACTTTCCGGCAAATTCTGGAGGCATTGCGTACTGCGTGGCGGAACTCAACGCCGCACTTTGCCTCGGCACCAAAACGAAGAAAATGGAAATATAAATTTAAATAAATGTCGCATTACTGGCAGTCGCGATTACTGTCACACTTTGTACCTCTGCGCCACGACTGGCCTCGAATATAATATATGATTTATAATGAAACTAAAACTATAACTATTTCTCGTGACACTCCACTACTGTACGGTTTCGTAAGAAATTCCTTCCACGCGCCACGGAACTATGGATTAGTCCTACCTACGGCAGTGTTTCCAGGTCGATACGACTTGGGTACCTTCAAAAAGAGCATCTACCTCCACCTCAAAGGGCTGCAATGCACCTGTAGCTAGTGTTACCAAATTATCGATAGTTCCGCCATCGATAGTTTTAATCTAAAAAAGCCTATGCGATCGATACAACAATCGATAGTATCGATATTATCGATACTATCGATTCTATCGATAGTTGAGAAGAATACAATACAATCGGCTAAGTGCAATACTATCGATACTATCTGTAGTATCGTATCTTCTAATGGGAAAATAATCAATACAATCGATAGTATCGATACTATTGAATGTCTAGGAAACAATAGTATCGATACTATCTATTTAATCGATACTATCGATTTTAACATCGATAGTCCTTCTATCGGACTACTATCGATAGAATATCGATATCCTATCGATAGTCCACAATCGATCGGCAACACTGCCTGTAGCTCCTCTGGTGTTGCACGGGGTCGTGGGCGGCGGTGTTCACTTACCATCAGGTGACCCGTATGTTCGTTTATCTGTTCTTTTTCACAAAAAAATCTGGAATTTTATGTTTTTTTAATAAAAGAAATGAGTTTTCTTTTAATTCTTACCTGCATGGATTGCAACTAAGCCTCGTGGCTTTGGTCATGTTGTCTGTTATCCACTCAGAGTAGAAGAGTTCTAAATTATATATTTTATATGTACATATATTGATATCAAGAAACCAGATTGTGAAGGAAACGACAAAGTTGACTTATAAAATTATGTATTTTAATATTTATTTTTGTTAGAAATTATTGGAAAGTGGGATTACTACAATGTTATTAATACTTGAGTAATAGTCGCGGCGCAAGGCCTCAAGCGTGCTACTGTAAACACAACAGGCTGTGGGTTCGATTCCCACTCGAAAAAAATAAATATTTAATATTTTCATTTCTTCGCTCTGGTAACGAGGCAAAGTACGGTGTTGAGTTCCGTCACTAAACACGCAATGCTTCTAGAGTTCGACGGTAAGTGAGGGGCGGAAGTGTCTTAATGGGAACGGAGTATCTTAACACTAGGTTAACAGGTTCCCTCTGCCTGTCGTAGCAAGATACAGCGTGCAGGATACAGCGTCAATGAAATTCAATGCTGTTGATGCTCAATTAGAAAGCTTATGTTTATGTTTGTTGCATATTTATTTTCAAGGTATTTATTTGTATGTTAAAATGAGCTACTATTGAATGAACTGACACTACTGACATTTCCATATTTAATTTTTTTCTTGTAATTGCCTTATTCAATAAAGAATGTTTTGGACTTTAATTTTTTCATTTAGATCAAAAGCGTTATGTTACTATAATAATTTTCCGTTCCCGATATTCACTTATGTGATTCTATCTCATTTATAATTTATATAAACAACTATTTCGAACTGGAGTAAAAAGAGATTCAATTCTAAGACAGAGTCCTTCATTTAATGTAAGATGAGACAGGGGTACCAAACACCAGAGCGTAACGACCTTCGCGCACCAATGCCTTGTATTGGGCAATGGAAATAAGATATGTATAAGAAAAATATTATGTAAAATTTCAATAGGTATATAATAATGTTTTTAAATATAGGCAAAAAAAACTTGAGTCAAAGCGCGGCGTTGATTTCCGCAACTTAACACGCAATAGCTAGAATATTGGAAAAAAGACTGCAGAGTTCCAACATTTAGGTTCTGGCTCCATCATCAGACCAGCTCGTTGATATCATAACTTTGTATTGTCATTCAAGCTACGCATAACTGGCAAGTTTAATGAGGATGTAACTATTACAAATGATAAAAAAAAATGTTACGATTCCACATAATAAAATTAGTTGAAAAAAAATATTTGTAGCTATGTAAATCTTGATTTTAATTCAGTTTCTAATTTGTAAACGTGACAGGTTGTGGGTTCTATTCATACTCGCGAAAATTAAATATTTATGTAAGCGCAGCGTTGATTTACGCCTCTCAGCACGCCTTCAGAATTCGGGAAACAAAAGTATCTTAATAGGACAAGAGTGACTTAACACGTTCCCAAGCTCCCTCCTTTTAACCAGCTGTGTGTGTGATTTAGCGTTAAGCTGAATAACATATTCATTATTGGAGAAAGTGTGGACGCAAATAAATAAATAAATAAATATGTAGACTACAGAATATGCATAAAAACGTGAAAAATATATTTGGGCGTCATGTTAAATTTCGCATATTGCAAACAGAAGGAACCTGGGAACCTAATGTAAAGACACTCCGTTCCCGTTAAGATCCTTCCGTTCCCTACTCTCCGCTGAATTTTAAAGGCATTGCGTGTTGAGGGGCGGAACTCAACGCTGCGCTTTGCCTCGTTACCAGTACAAGTACATGTTTTGTTTATTTAGTAAATATTTGTATTTATAATATCTTGTAATGGTGATTGACATGCAGTGGAACCGTTGTTTCTTACTGTGAACGTTGTGATTAGAGCTTATGGGCTACGATTGAATGCAATTTTTTTGTTACTGTTCTGGCAAGGTGCGGCGTTGGGTTCCACCAGTTGCCATGAAATATTTTAAATTCAGACGGAAATTGGAGAGCGGAGTGTCTTAATACTAATTTGTCCATGTCTACAGTGCCATATGCGGGATACAGCGTAAAGTTAAAAAGGTGTAGAAGATGCGTCATAAAAAAAAAATTAAACAGACGATGACTTTATATTTACCAAACTTTCATATTGTATCCATTTGATTTGTTTTTTTGTCATTTTACCTCTTTTTTTAATTTAAAATTAAACGTAATACCATCGTATTAGAGTTTAAAATCTATTGTTAAAGCAACGTGAGAAAAGAAATGTATCACTTATTGTAGTGTCATTAAACGGTATACCAAACGGTGTGATGATTATTAGTTTTTTTTTGCTGCTTCACGCTTTTTCACGCAAAGCAGAGTAGGCAGAGGGAACTTAGTGTTAAGACACACCGTACCCCACGCATCGGTTAGTTATCGAAACATTGAGTGTTGTGGTAATACTTAACGCCGCACTTTTTCTACCAGAGCGAGAAAATGAAAATAAATACAATATGGTCTTGGCCATAAGATTTGAGTTAATTTTTTTGACTTTTCATCTATTAAAGAGATTTCTCACGAATTTTAGTACTTGTACATTTTTTTAAGCTTCACTTTGTATCCTGCACAAAGAAGGGGTAGGTACAGAGTATCTGGGGGCCTAGTGTTAAGACTTTAGTCCCCCACTTTCCGCCAAATTCTTGATGCATTGCGTGTTGACTGGCGGAACTCAACGCTGTCTGGTAAATATATATGAGAAGATGGCCTCACTATTAATATTCCCATAATAGTAGTAATATTTGTATGTCTGTTACAAGCCGGTTGATATTATACAGCCTGCAGTGGTTGCCTTGGCAAGCCGGTTTCACATCCTGCCTATATCAACACATCGAATTGATATTGAGTTTTGTAGTAGTTGTAGTTGATTTATTTTCTCCACTATTTCTTATATTTAGCGGAAAAACTAGAGAGAATTTAGTGTTATGACACTGCGTTCTCGGTTCTCTGTTGGATTGTGAAACTTAACGCTGTAAGTTAACACTAAGAAGATCTAACAAATATTTCTTTTTAATTCTTAGTAGTTTTACGGTGTATCCCCCATATATAGCAGGATAGGTAGAGGAAACTTTGTTTTGACACTCCGTTCCATATTTGACGTCACTCCTTTCGTCTATTACAAACTAGTATTAAGGTAGTATTCTAGTAGTAACGTAAAGTAAACATTTATTCAAGAAATACATCATCGAATCGATATTGAAGCGAAAGCTACTTTGAGCATCGCATGTTATACTAGTATGAAAGTAAGTCTAGGGTTGTCAGTTTGATCAATTAATGAAAAATATGTTAGTTACTATTTTAGTTTCCTCCTATCTTGAATATAGCAAGGCAAGCACCTAGGGAACCTAGTGTTAAGACACTCTTTTGGCGACGTACCCCCCAATTTCTGATTCATTGGCGGAACAACACTCAGCGTTTTTCAGCGTCTTGAGCGATAGGTAAAAAATGATAATAATTTATTCCTCCTAGTTGGATCGATCTTACAACCACCACGTTTAATCATACTCTTTGCCGTACTGCAGCGTCCTCATTTCACTTTTTAACTATTAATGGGTACATCTTTTTAGCATATTCTTAGATATATTTAATATATCGTGATTCAACAACTCATTATTCATCTACGTATATTTTGATTTTGTACTGGACACACAGACATTGCTGGCTGTACAGTAACGTCCAATGCCTTTTTTATACAGATCTAGAGACATTGACTTTGTTCATTTCGACGATTTTTTTAATACTTTTTTATTCGTAAAGTGACAACCCTATCATAATTACTATATGTTAGCATAGTTGCAATGTTTTTTTCTCACTAAATTATCGCGGAAACCGTTACGAGTTATGACTTATGTAAAATGTTATATTTTATATAATCATCTCGTATTAGTAATTTAATTTAATGTAGAACTAGATTCTTTATTGGGTAGCTACTAGGTGAAACCACTACATGCCTATTAATAATGCAGATTTTTTTTTGTTATTGTAAGCTTATCATTAAAAAGTGCTATTAATGACAGTAATCATAATAAGATTATATTTTTGATTATGGTTTTTTAAAATAATTTTTACTATGGTCCATTTCCCAACACAGTCAATATAAAGCGCGGCGTTCAATTCCGCCAGGAAAAGATTAGAATAATAAAATTTTACTTGTTTTAAATTACCTATTTGTCTTTTTGTCGAATTGGATTTGAATCCATAACTGTCGCGTTCACACTAAAATAGTCCCACTTAGTTACGATGCATCTTCAAGCATCTTATTAAAAAATGAACTTCTGCAGCGTGATGTTTGTTTTTTAACAGTTCCCAAGTAGGTACCTATGTCAGGGTAGGCTTAAAGAACCTGTGTGTTTAGACACTCCGTTCCCTGCCCTGTCCACATTTTACGTCTTATATTCGAGATATTGTGTGTTAATTGGCGGACCACAACGCTGCGCTTTGTTTTTTTTACCAGAGCCAGGAAACGAAAATAATTCATTCCACCGACTTGGAATGGAACCACAACCGTTGCCTTTAAAGTCAGACGGCCTCTAGTATCTTAATATACTCTTACTATTTAAAATTTTAGCCCAAGTTAATTTTAGATACAAAGAATGTTTTATTTATAGAAGAACCATGTGTTTGGCTTAGTTGTTGAATGGATGTTAACGGGACTTTGGCCGTATATAATTGAGATATTAATTTTAAAACACTGCACTCTCCACGCATAACCCATTTTAACTCGAAGAAATGAAATATTACATATTTCACTTCTTCGCTCTGGTGTCGAGGGAAAGCGCTGTGTATTGTTCCAACATTTAACACGTAAGACCTTCAGAATTCAGCGGAAAATGGGGTAACGAAGTATTCTAACACTACGTTTCCTCTCTCTGCTGTGTGTGGAATACAGCGTGATGCTAAAAAATTGTTTTGATTTGTTTGGTGAAATGAAAATCGCTAATATTTATGCATAATGGTGTCATCGAGCTCTCATTTTGCAACATTTTTTACTGGTACTTCGCTTTCATTGGGCCTAGCCTAATATAATATAGCCTTATAGCCTCCCTCCCTAGCTCGATGAATGGACTATCTTACACGAAAATAATTTTTCAGATCAAACCTACTGGTTTGAGAGTTTTCTGAGATAAGGGTGCACAACCAAGCTAACTTACACTATTTAAAATTGAACAAGGGCTTTAGTTCAAGTTAATTTTAGATACAAAGACTGTTATTTATAGAAGCAACATGTGTTTGACTCAGCTGTTGTATGTTGAATCATTTCATGTAACTGGCGTTTGTTTGTGCTTGTCACTTTTGAAGTTAACGGGACTTTGTATAAATAATTATTATAATAGAGAACGCAGTGTTCGGACACTCTGATGTTCACGTTCACGCTAATTTTGGTGTTGAGTTGCGGATTGTTACTCCAAGCTTTGGTTGTTACCCATTTTAAGGCCATAGAAATGCAATGAGACAGTGTTTGAATATAAACGCGGTTGTTGTGGGTTCAAATCACAATCGAGGAAAGTCGTTTGTCACTGATATTCCCTTAGATTTTAATAATGCAACGGGTTTTAATTTGATCGCGTAGAATATACTAGTAATAAGGAAGTTGTCATTGAGTCTCGAAAATCTGTTGTTCTTTAAGTTTTGTTCTATCCAATATGCTGCGTTTTATGAGGGTGGATGGTAAATATTTCACCCTCTTCCGCCCATTTAAATGACAATGCATGGTGGTTAGCGGAAATCAGTGCCGGTTTTTTCTAACAGTATTAAGGAAACAGCTTTATTTTTAAATATATCTAATCGCTTCTATAAGATTGCGCACCCACAATCGTCGGATATTGCGCTGCGACGGCCAATAATGTATCTTAACACTATTATGCTACGGGTGCGGGATACAGCGTGAAGCAAAAAAAAGAAAAATTAAACATCATAAGAAATATATTTCTATACTGTTAACCAAAATAGGAAAAAAATCGTAATTGAGTAATCCAAGTCGATGAAGTTAGGATTTGTTTAAACACCCTTAACTCAGAAACTGTTCGTCGTTCAAATTGAAGAATTTTTTTTATGTTCACTATCTTTTCAATGTAAATCGTTTCGACGTCACCCACTGTCCCCGTTGCTAGCTACATCTCGCACAAGATATTTCCATTTCAGCACACGGCCAAAGCCGCGTGTAAAAGCTAGTTATATAATATAGATAGCGGTAAATCAAAGTACCTATATACAGTCTATACTGAGAAATTACGTCATTATTCTATAACTCCTTATCACCACCACTTAGATTCACATTCCAGGTCGAAGACCTAGGTCGTATGCGTCATGTCTTTGTTCATTGCATACCTAAAATGGCTAATTAGCATCTGTAACGGGCTAATTAGCATCTGTAACTTTACATATTTAAAAAAAATTGTAGCTGCGTGCTTCGTATCCCGCACAGGTAGCAGGCAGAGGCCGTCCGTGATGAACGGCGTAACTCTGCACCGCGTTTTGTTCACCAGAGCGAGGAAATAAAAATAAATATAATCCAACAAGTGAAAATAGAACCCACAACTCCATAGTCGTGGATTTTTTTTCAGTCTGATCTTCCTTTGCCGTCGCGACGACTTTAGGAAACATAATAACTGGGAACTTAGTGTTAAGACATTCCGTCCCACTCCCTCCGTCCTCCGTCTTCCGTCCCCCCCATTGATTTACTACTATCGCTATAGTATACTCAGACATTTTAAATGGTGTCTTCAACTTACCCAAATGTTTGATAATAACAGTTTTTTTAATATAATTTGCAGTGCAATGTTGATTCAATTCCCACTTGAGCGCTGACTTGTTTTTATTTTGCCGTTTTGGTAAGATAAAGCGCGGCGTTGAGTTCTGCGACTCATGGCAGAAATAAAGATACACACAATATGTGTGTTTCCGTGACCTATGTCTATGAGCAAAGACGGTCTAACACGTGGCTTTAATGCGGAAAATCTTTGTCTCTATATTGCTAATAGGATTTTCTCATTAAATAAAATAAATTGAAGTTGATGATGACTTTTGTTGTGCGTTATCCTGTTGATGACAATTAGGTATTTTTTGTGTATCCTGTATATAGCAGGAAAGGCAGAGGAAACCTAGTGTTAAGACACTCCATCCCACCTTATTAGAGATGTTAAAAATTTGGTATAAAGTGTCCCCACTATAACAAATTTTTAACACTACGCTATATATCCAGCGTAAAGTAAAAATAAAATATAACATGAAACTAAGGAAATCAAGGTTTATGAACGAAAGATAAGAACTCGAAAATATGTATTATCTATTTCCTGATTTTTTTGTAGTTTGATAACAGCTTTGAGGACATTGTGGCGCAATAGAAGGGTATCTAACTGTAATCGGCGGTTATGGGCTCGATCCCCAGTCGCGAGAATGTTTGTAATTTTTTTATTACCCTTGAGTTTCGTCAACATACAATTTCTAGAAATAGGGCGAAAAGCGAAGAAACGAATGCTTTAACACTTTGTTCTCTCTGTCTACCCTGCTAGAGGCGGGACATGCGCATAACTCAATTATACTTTTTTTAAAAGGACTATTATCGATATTAGGCCTATTCACCCGATTGCGTAACGCAAAGTTCCCACTAATCATCTTTTTTTTATTAAATAAAAATCACCTTCACGCTGTATCCCGCACACAGCAGGGTAGGCAGAGGGAACCTAGTGTTAAGATACTCCGTTCCCCACTTTCTACCGAATTCTGGAGGCATTGCGTGTTGAGTGGCAGTACTCAACGCCGCGCTTAGCCTCGACACCAGAGCGAGGAAATGGAAATATAAATTTAAGTAAATATTTCATCTCCTCGAGTGGGGATCGAACCCACAACCAGTCGATTTTACAGTCACACTTGGTGCCGCTGCGCTACGACTGGCCTCAATCTTTTATCTATATATAAAATTATTCTGTTATTGAATGACTGACAGATAACCGATATATATCGCTTTTCAGCATTCTGCACAATCGTTTTTAGGGTTAAATGCTGATTATGGTTACCTAAAAACGATATTTTTAATTAAAGTCCACGCCCAACAAAGATGCGTTGCAAAAACAACTCGAATATAAAACTATATCAATAGTGTTGTAGTTCACTAATATTTTTAAAAGCATTCTTACCCTTGTGCTCTTTATTTCTTTTTAGTTCATTATAATTCATTGGTTGGCAAGTCGTGGCGTGCGACTGTAAACGCAACAAGTTTTGAATTCGATTCCCACTCGAGAAACTTCGACTCGAGGAAATGAAATATTTAGTATTTTCATTTCCTTGCTCTGGTAAGGAATTATCTACTCATGCCTTCAGAATTCGAAAGAAAGTAGGGAACAGAAGTGTCTTAATGGGAACGAAGTGCCTTGATACTTGGTTTCCTCTGCCGTACCGGCTACGTGCGGTATACAGAGTGAAGCTAAAAAAATCTTAGTCTTGGGTCTTTTTTTGTAATATTTTTAATTCTATTTTGTCTTTATTATATAGATATCATTTCATATCATCATGTAATAGGTACGTAAATACTTAATAACAAGTAGGTCGATTTGATTCATCACCTAGATGTATACTGATAATGTTTGACCGATAACAGACTAATTGTCTGATAACACACGTTGACACTATTTAAGGAGAGCGGAGAACAAGGTGTTGCTATTTAAATCACATTTACAGTTTAATCTTCACGCTGTATCCCGCTTATAGCAGGATAGGCATAGAGGGCATTGTGTCAAGGTTAACTTAGCTCCTCCACCCAACACGCAAAAGGTAAAGTAGGTAGAGGGAACCTGGGAGTCTAGTGCTAGGACATTCCGTTCCTACTAAAACACACCTGTTCCCACATACCGCTGGGGAAATTCTGAAGCTCGACGCCGCTCTATGCCTAGGAAATGAAAACATTCCATATTTTATTTCCTCGAATTCTATTCTTTTATATAGGTAGGTACTATAAATAAATATCAAATTATCATCATCGTGGGGCAAACGGTATCTCTACCTACTTGACTGCGCGTACCATAAGTTTTCGATTTTTCTTGTTACTTGAACTATCTATCTCCATTGTATAGTACGGTCGATGAATCGTGGCCCCCCTGAAATTGTTGTAGGCTTGTAGGTTTTCTGAAATTATGCGCATTGTGCTCTGAAGAATACTCAGAAGAAAATTATCAAAAGTAATAACTAACTACTACAATCAAACCTTTCACAGCGATCTACAGCTAATCTTAGCGCGGCCACGACTCGACGACCGTAGTGTACGTGACATTGGCAAAATAAACTGAGTGTGTATCAATTGGCACACTACGCCATAAAGTAAGAAACATAACAGAGCAGGACTCACTTGGGGAAATATTTTATTTAAAATATTTTTATTTTTAATTTAGTAGTAATAATTAAGTAAATGATTTAGTCCCTTAACACGTAATTATTTATGTTAGATTCACGCTTTTCCCGCATATAACAAGGTAGAAGGAGGGAACCTAGCGCTACGCCAATCCGTTTCCCGTGCACCGCCCAATTTTTTGAGATATTGAGTTGAAGATGAACTAAAGGTAGTTCTGACACCCAAAACGCAATTAGGTGTCAGAGATCGAGGTAATAAAAATATTTTATTCCTCCGATTGAAAATGGAACTCACAACCATCAAGCTTACAGTCAGACACTCTACTGCTGCAACGGCCTCAATACGTCATTTTATTGAAAAATTGTGTTTTTATGTCTTTTTTTTCTGCCTACCCTCCCAAATGCGCGAGATGCTTGAAAATAAACAATTAAATGTTGAACTTTGTGATTATTTTAATCAATTATTAATCAATTATACGATAGTTTTTATCTTTGGCCGTGGCCTATTATCAGTGTGTCATTGGTGTATGTTAAATAAATATTAGTTCAATGATGATACTTATATTATATGAAACTTTATAGTGCTTTTACAATCAGTTATGTTAGTTACTTAAATATTTTGAAGTGGTACTTATTGATACTATAAGAAAAGAAAAATATTAAGAAATGTATTAAAAAGCTTCCCTAAACAGCACGGGTTCGAGTCCCACGTTAAATTTTTTATACGTTTCTAAATATTTTTCTTACAAAATTCCGCTATTTATTTCCGTGACAGTTTTTATTAAAATCAAATATTTATACAATACGATACAATATTATTTTATTTGATAAATTAATGGTCTAAACAAAACGTCATTTAAAAACTTTTCTTTAAAAAATATTTTTCTTTCATAAGTGTGCTCTAATATTTTATAAATTTTACAAAAGTTTTATTGATTTTGGAGATAAGTCGTGGCAAAGGAATACAAAAGTGCGACTGTAAACGCTCCAGACTATGGGTTCGATTCTCTCGCTCTAGTAGCGAGGGAAAGCACGGTGTTGATTTCCGCCGCTCAGAACGGAATGCCTCTCAATTTCCACAGACTTCGGTAGAAATGGGCAACGGAATGAGTATATTAAGTACCACTTCAAAATCCCTTAATGGAAACGGAGTGTCTTAACACTAGGTACCCAGGTTCCCTCCGCCTGCTATCCTGCTATGTGCGGGATACAGCGTGAAGCTAAAAAAAAATTGGCTTGTATCTACGGCCATCGTCATTTTGCCCTTTGTTGTACAATCAATTTTTATATTTCTTGATGCATGACCGCGATGACTCAGTGCATCAGTGAAATCAATTACGAACGGTTGTGGGTTCTTAAATAATAAGAATGCCATCAGCTGTCTTGTTTTAAAGATGTCTTACGTTTTTTAAAAAAAAGGAAAAATATCAAATTTCCGCCATTTGGGAGTACTAGAATATTTCATAATTACGTTTTGAGTGGCGAAACTTCTGTCTTATTACCAAATGAAAGTAACTTGTTTGCTCGCGTGGATATCGAACCAAAAATTGTCGCGCTTACAGTCACGCTGTTTTACGACGGTCTCCCATATCCATTTATTATTATTAGGAAAATAATTAATAATGGTTACGAGTCTATTCAAGGTCTATTATGAGATGAAACACCTTACTATTGTATGGATTCACTATGCGGGTGATTATCATCTTACATAGACAGGAACTTGGAGCAGTGCCTGGGATTTTATTTACTGTGAAATCCAGTGTTTATAGTGTTACTTACCCTATCTATCTCCGTTCTACAGTATTGTGGTAGTGATGTTAAGTTTCATAAATCTTGCACGTTGTGCTCTGAAAGTTTACTCGGGAATAAAATTATTAAAAGTAGGAAAAAATCAAATCTGCCCGGCAATCTGCCCTTTTAACACAACTGTAGGGTAAAGGAGTCCACTTTAAATACGCAATCCACAATCTAAACTCTGTTTACCAAAATTGGTAAGGATTCTGCCTGTGCCATCTTTGAAGTGTGAATGATGATAGTTGTAGACAGACCCAGATTTATAAACAATCTATAAAGATTTCGTTGTTAATACTGTCGCATCTATTTCTAACGTGTAAAAATGATTCATTAATTTATTCCTGGTATTTTTTTTTGAAAACATAGACAATTGAACGTTGCGGGCTTGAACCCGGGCGTCATTGATACTGTCCAAACGCTCTGCCGTACGTTCTTATCAAGCTACGTCGAAATTCTAATACGTACGGCTAGTTCGTTGGTAAGGTACAGACACATATTTATTCTTAATGCACAGCACATAAGAAGTATCACAAAATCCCACGGGATCTATCGAGGGCAGGTGCTAAGGACAAATGTTAATTATCTGTAGGTACTAATATTATAAAGGCGAAGAGTTTGTTTGTTTGAACGGACTAATCTCGTGACCTTATAGAAAAAATATTTTTATATTGCATAGTCTATTTACCCGGAAATATTCTCCACGTCCAATGAGCTAGTTTCATTAGACCATGCGGGCGAAGCCGCATTTAAAGTCTATCATTTTTAGTTTTAAATTTTTCAAAATCCTACGCAATCCATCAAGTTAATATGACGCTGTTGAAAAATGATTGATTGATTATTATGGATTATCATAGTTGGTGATGTAAAAATCTACATGGTTTTTAGAAATTTATAATCATTTAGCGCTTGGATGGTGGTACGTAAGAGGTGCTGGTTCAAAACCTGCTACGGTAAAATTTTTATACGTTTTTTCGTTAATGTGCAATAAAATTAATATTTTTTAATTACTTATAAACTTCCATTTTCTGTTTTAATTAAAATTATAATTTTTGGTGTCGCACCGCACCTACCGTGTCGCAGTGCATAGAGTCTTAAGTGTAAAAACAATCGTGGGTTCGAACCGTGGGTACCTAATTATACATTTGATTCCCCTGCTCTGGAAGACAAAGTGCGGCAATGGGCAGGTTTTAGTTACTAAATGGATAACATTATTTTGATTATCGCGCTTCGGTGGACAAACTGCGGGGTTAAGTTCCGCCGCTTAACACACAATGTCTCGCATTTGGGAGGAAAGCGGAGAACGTCTTAATACTAAATTATCTCTGCTATATATGCGTGATAAAGCGTGAAAGTATAAAAAAGAATAGAATTTTAGTTCCAATTTCTAAATGATGACATCTTAAATAACAAACTAGGCTATATTACTTCAACGCCACCTACATAGATAACTATCTAACTAATCACAATGCATAATGTAAGCCACTCACATGATTGTTATAATATTACTCTATAAGAGTACATACACCTGCTACATCTGCTTCGTGACCTAACTTTTTTAGAGTTCCGTATCTCGAAAGGTAAAAACGGAACCCCTATAGGGCCACTTTGTTGTCCGTCTGTCAAGACTATTTATCTCGAGATCGCCTGAAGGTATCATGTTGAAAATCATACCAAATGTTCAGATCTATGGTCCTTTAAAGCACAGACTCGTCAAACTTCTAAGTCCACGGAATTAAAATAAGATAAAGTTGAAGAAGAAAGAAGAATACTTATTTAGAAAACGTATAAAAATTTGAACGCAGCGGGACTCGAACTCGAACTGCGTTCAAATTTTTATACGTTTTCTAAATAAGTATTTTTCTTTCCTAAGTGTCTAATAACACTTTAAAAAAAAAGTTTAAAAGAAAGAAGAAGTTGTACTTCCAGTTGACCTACAATTCTGAACGGAAGCGTTGGTGGGAGAGTCCAACTCGCACTTAACTATTTTTTTAGCTTCACACTATATTCCGTAATTAGCAGGGTTAACAGAAGGAACCCGGAAAGTTTTTTTTCGATAAGACACTCCGTTTCTATAAAGACACTCCCGTTGCCCATTGATCAACCTAACTTCTAAAGTCTATTATAGAAGTGTAAGCAGAAGGAACCTAGTGTTGAGACTACGTTTTCTTTTTTCCGTCCAATTTTGAGGCTTTATAGATTGAGGACAGGATCACAATGTCGGGCTATTTGCAACTGTATGGCTGGAGAATTTAGGATGCCTCCAAGTACTTACTACACTTCTTGCAACGTTAGCATCTCTGTAGATACGGTTTTTATAAATTTTCCCTACGCAATGGCTATTTCTAAGAATATTTCTAATAAAAATGATATAAGACAATCATAAAATTGTAATTTATGTTGTCAAATCGTAAATTAAATTTGTATAAGGGAAGGCAGTTCTTGTTTTGTATTTTAAATTTAATATTTTTTATACTTATATACTTTTTAAACATTATTCTTCACACCTACACAATTCGCGGTGTTGGGTTCCGCTACTCAACAAGCTATTCAAAATTGGACGGAAAAGGGAGAACAGAGTAAATAGGAACGAAGTAGATCAGAGTAAAAGAAAATATTTGAAATAGAATTTTTACCCAGAGTAGTAATCGACCCCACAATTATCGTGTCTACACCAACAGACCTACATTCGCTTTAGTAAGATGTACCACCATGCTTTGCCAAGAGAAAGCGATGTTACATATCGTTCTACACAACGGAACTAAAACCTATTGTCTGTTATGTATAGATTGTTTTTATGTGAATTACATATTAATTATGAGTTTTCTGATTTTTGAACGATATGAAGAAAGGACGGAATGCGTAATCACTGTAAATAGTAAGATATTAGCACAAGTGCGTGAAGTGGTATATTTGGGAAGTATGTTCAGTAAAGATGGCAGTTACGAGATGGATGTGGAAAGGTGTATTGCTGCCGGTAACAGGGTTAACGAAGCCTTAGCTGTGTTGATGAGACGGTGACTCGTCAGCACAGCTGCGCGTTTGGCCGTACACAATGCAGTTTTGATACCGACTCTGTTATACGGCAGCGAAACGTGGGTATTACAGAAGAAGAATGAAAGAAAGATGAATGCCGTAGAGATGCGATCGCTTCGTAGGATATGCGGAGTCAGCTTAGCTGATCGAATCTTCAATGAAGAGATACACAGAATGGCAGGTACTAGCGAGGATGTCACGGTGAGAATGTTTTTGAAAAATACTTATTTAGAATTCCTAAGTGTGAAATAACACTTTAAAAATGTTTTGAACTCCTTTGTAATAGTACTATCAATACAAAAGTTTTTTTATCAATTCATATCACTAATTAATGAGATTAGCGCGTTCATCCAAACGAACTCTTTATGTCGGCTTCACGCTGTATCCCGCACACAGCAGGGTAGGCAGAGGGAACCTAGTATTCAGACACTTCGTTCCCCACTTTCTGCCGAATTCTGGAGACCTTGCGTGTTGAGTGGCAGGACTCAACGCCCCACTTTGCCTCCACACCAGAACGAAGAAATGGAAATATAAATTTAAGTAAATATTTCGTTTCTTCGAGTGAGGATCGAACCCACAACCAGTCGGTTTTACAGTCACACTTTGTGCCACTGCGCCACGACTGACCTTGACTCGAACTCTGTAGTTTTCGTGTATTACCTTAATGTGGCTCGGGAGTTCGATCCTCAAATCCGATCCCCAAAAATCAATCGATTTAAATATACTAAATCATTTTCATATATTAATTGCGCCAAGGTAACGGGCAGTGTTGCCGTAAACTCCGTTCTCCATTGTCCGTCCAATTTCAGCACGTTGCGTGTTGAGTAGCGGATCTCAACGCCGCGTGTTTTGTGCGTTGTGCTAATTAGCTTTGGTGTATTAATCTCACATCCTCTCTTACACCATAATCATTCTTTGTAACGGTCTCCACACAGATATGTTAACTGCAACAAGTAACAGTACAGACTTTGCTTTGTTGCGAAATATTAACTACCTAATTAACAAACATGATTGGTTGGAATTTAAGGGGTTCGGGTTCTAATTTGTATTTATGAAGTATTTTTTTTCTTGTTTTCAATTCCTAGGCACGTCGGGAGTGGAGTATTTTAACTTCTTCTTAATATAAGGAAATTTTGTTTCTTGTTTGCTTTGTCCATGCACTAATAAGTTTTGCATAATTGTGAAAATTTATTGGTTTAATTAAATATCTGCTATTTTTGCTTTACGCCTAATTTTCGAAACATTGCGCGTTAATCGGCGGAACTCAACGCTGCGCTTCGTCTACTAGAGCCAGTAAATGAAAAGATAATTTATAATCATTCCTTCGAGTGAGAATTGAATCTATAGCCGTCTCTTTACAGTTAGTTACACACTTTTCCACTACGCCACGACGGCCTTAAGTAAATTATAATTATATCTTTCTTAATTTTCTATGCAAAGCAGGGGCGCGCCGTCTAGTATAGATATATAGAATAGTATAGATATTTCAAGTAGCAATCAGGACATTCAACCCGAGCGGTATTTGCGGTTGTCTCACATTACTGTACAGATTGATATAATATATTGTTTCATAATAACTATTTGGTCTACATTTCCTTAAAATTCAAGTGATCTTATAAAAAACTAAATTTTACACGTTTTTTACACATTTCAAATGAAACCCTTAAACCAGATTACTTATATTGAGTTGAAGGTCTACCCGTGACCCGTTTTTATAGCCTGTATCCCATACATAGCACATCCATTCCCCAATTTCTGTCGAATTCTGGAGGCGTTGCGTGTTGTGTGACGGAACTCAACACCGCGCTTTGCCTCGACACCACAGGGAAAAAATCACAATTTTAAATATTTAATTTCCTTAAGTAGGAATCGAACCCACAACCAGTTGCGTTTACAGTCACACGCTTGTGTCCCTGCGCCAATGATGACCTCAAGATTAATTTGCATTCTGCACATATGAAATTTGAACCCGTTATTATCGCGATACGTCATAGCGCTCAGGTGTCGAAACGTATCGACTTATAATTAACAGCTAAACACCAATTACTATTAGAAAGTTCGAGAAAAAGCAAATATGGAGACATTTTAACTAGAAAGTGGCTCTCACCGCTTCCTTTTATGTACTTGTGTAGCCTGAGCCAGGTGTGGGTAACATTTTTTGTAATTTAGTTTTTAGAAAAAATATTAAAAAACTAAACGCCGTGGGATTTGAACCCACGATTCTATGAAGTTATTCAAAAGACGCGGGTTTAAATCCGCTCCACGCTTAAATATTTATAAGTTGTGTCAAAAAATATTTTTTTTCTTTCCTAAGTAAAAATTTTTTTGCTTATAATGTTTTTGTAGTATTTTTTGATTTATATTGAATAATAAAGTGACCTTTATATGCGAAATAAGTGAAGATGAAATATATTGGAAGACGTCTAAAATTTTGATTGCAAAGAGACTTAAGCTCGCGCCTTGTGACTTCGTCTGAGCTCCCTGATCACTAAGCCACACGTTCTTAGAGCTAGAACGAAAGTTTTATAAGCTTGGCGGGTTTTCAAGAGTACCAGGTTTGAGTACCGCTATTTTAAAATTCTTATACGTTTTTTAAAAATATTTATCTATCCCTATTCTATCCCTATAAATATAAAAATATTTGTAAATTATGTGTCAAAAACACTTTACTGCGCTGCTCTTAGCAGTTTTAAAGTTTTGTTGATAGAAAATTAATACAGCCTTAACTTTCTTCCCATCTTTTTTTTCTCTTTGTTTACTCTATCACGTGAGTGTTGTGAAAAGCTACAAAATATTAAGTATATAATAGTAATATAAAGGTTTGACACCGCTGCCTAAATGATGAATGTTCAATGTACATGTCACTCATCGCGTTATGTTGACTTCTGAATGAAATGTACGTAAAATAGACGACATACGTATTTAATGCTGTCTTTGCATGCGATTACGCAGAACAGGTAGTAGGTTCACATTTTATTAGGATGCATGGAAAAAAAAACCAGTTTCACATTTCTTCCCGTATGACAGTAGACGGAGGGAACCTAAAGTTAAGACAATTTGTTTTTCTATCCACCCAGTCTTGAGACATTGCTTATTAAGTTGCGGCAATCAACGCGGCGCTTTATCTACTAATCTGCCATACAAAGAAGCTTCTCGTAATAATATTTTACTTTACATTTACGTCATCCAACTTAAGTTTTAAACAATTATTTCATTGTGTCTAATCTTTGTTATTCATATTCATAAATATTCTGAACGTGATTCGTTAAAACGAATAAATTACATGGATTTTAAGTTTTGACTTGTTTGCAAAACAACGTTTATGCTAGCTATTCTTTTGTCTGAGTATTCCGAGGTACTTGTCTTAGAACGGGCTCAAATCCGATTAATGGGAATGTTGAATTTTCTTTTTAGCTCTAAGCAGTGTAGGCACAGATAACCTATTTATTGTTAAGAAACTTTTTTTCTTCTTTCTTTGACAAAGACTATGCCATAACGTTACGATCCCCGATGGCAAATACTGTTAACTATTTGCACTTTGCTTTCGTATGTCCTTAATACATAACATATAAAGCTTAACAAACGCATAACACTAAATAGTGAATTTAAATGTTGTTTCTTTTTTTTATACTTACAATAATATTTTGTGATTAAAAAAAAGGAACAAAAAACATTATTCGATCAATTCCACAATTTTATTGTCTTTTTTAGTCTTAATTTTATTATTAACACCTGTTTTATAATATGTCAAATATTTTTTTGCTATCAGCTGCAAACTTGTTTTAATTTGCGTATATTTTTTCAGGATCAAAAGATATACGACGTCCCCTACGAAGCGACACGTCTTCCCTCACCAGAAGTTCAGAAAACTGATTTCCAGAAGCTAAGAGAGAGCTTCGAGAATTCTGGGCAGAGCGAGAAACCAGATTTCAAACCTCAAATACTAAGTGCCAAAGTTTGGAAGTCAACGGAAAATGTGGCAAAGGACTTTAAAGTTCTCCAGAAGAACATGGAAAAGAAGTTCGCAACGGAAACGAAACGGTACAAGAAGAATGATAGTAAAATGATGTTCAGTCTGCCTAAACGGGATCCGCAATTGGATGTGGATAAGGAGAATGTAAGTAGTTTTTATTTTGGTCCTATTTTTTTCATAATGTGATGTAGGGAAGTGGAAAAAGGACGATGAAATGCTTATTACGCAGACACCAACCTGTGGGTGTAGGCGCACAAACGTACTATTATAAACTCGATCCCCACTCGGAGGAATGAAATATTTAATTGAGTTCGTCGTTGAGTTCCGCCACGTCAATACGCATTCTTCAAGAATTTGGGGGAAAATGGGGAAAAGAATTGACTTAATGCGGAAAGGAGTGTGTTCCCAGTACTAACTAGGAAATAGGTTCCCAGGTTCCTTTTGCCTATCCTTGTATGTGCAGGGTTCAGCTTGAAGCTAAAAAAAGGAAAAATCGACAACTTCATTAATGCTTCTTGGGTGATCCACGTGTTTTTTTACGTATTTTGCCTCCAGTGTCATCAAGAATATCTTCTTGAAGATAAACTGGTCTCTCCCTTCCCAGACAGTAATCTATATTAAATATTATATAAAAAACTCTTCCGTTACTGAGTGACAGACAGACAAAGCACAGACGAAAGTACTGTAAAGGATCGCTAAGAAATGATTACTGGTAATTTTCCATTTTACGTTTACCGCTGCGCCACGACGGTCCGTGATTATGTGGTACTTAACTGTTATATATTTACTTAGTTATTTTTGATATCAGTTTATGTAGTGTTGTTTAGCTTATCTTATCTTAACTAAGCTATAGTTTTTTATACCAAGCCCAAATCTATTTGGCATTTTTCAATGAACTCACGACCATCTCAATACCTTAGAGCAGTGGTTCCCAACCGGTGGTCCGCGGACCACCAGTGGTCCGCAGAAGCCTAAAAGTGGTCCGCGAACAATTTTAATTTTATGACTGGGGATGGTGAGGCGAAGGTTCTGTTTAATTATCACAGTTAGTGTTTAATATACCTACATGCATAGTGGTCCCTGCTACCAAGAATGATATAAAAGTGGTCCTTGATCAAGAAAAGGTTGGGAACCCCTGCCTTAGAGCTATAACAACTATTCTTTATTAGATATGATAGACTTAATGATCTTTTATTTAGGAATTAAACAGAAAAAACAAACAAAAAGAGTTCTTATTACCTTAAACGTAAGATTGAAAACAGATTTTAACGAAGTTAGGATATGACAGAGATAGATATACATTTCTTTTTAAAGATTGAAAGGGATAGTTGTGTGTCACTTGCTCTAATTGTTTTGTGTACAGATGAGTAAGAAAGTGTCTTAGTTCTTTTTATTTTTAACCCCTGACGCAAAAAAGAGCTATATTATTATATATATAGTTTGACGTGTCTGTGTATGTGTGTATATGTATGTTTATCTGTGGCATCGTAGCTCCCAAACGGATAAACCGATTTTGATCTAGTTTTGTTTTAGAGGTGCTTTAATAGAATATGTTCTTAGCTATGAACCCAAAAAAATATGTTCAGGCTTATTGTAAAACGCTTAGTCTCCACTCTCCATCCCAGATAACTAATTTTCAACTGTTCACAAATCAAATGAGATATTAAAGTATATACAACACAACTTTTTGATGGCACCTTTGGCTATATAAGGTACAATCAATATTAATTAGTAAAGTCAATAATGTATAATAAAAAAAATATTTCTGAGCAATCACTGTATAACTCTTAAGTAAAATAACGAATTACAAAAGTCGTTCGAAGACTATCAGCTCTTTTCTAGTTGATGAACGAATGGAATATGGAGGATGGAAGTGACGTTCACTGGTTTGATTGATTTCTTATTGCGTATTTTGTCACTTTAGTAATATTGCCTACATTGATAACGTTCACTAGATACCGCAGTATATCTGTAGGATACCAAACTCTCCATGTATAGCAGAGAAATCGTGTTTGAGCTCATTATAAAGGCCTCACTAAATAGGATGTAAGTAAAATACATTAAATTCCAGAATTTTTATAATGCAATTGTATTTTACAAATCATATTTTTTCACTTGATAGATATCAAATTGGTGGATTGTGGGAAAATTTGTAATCCGCCATTTTGTTTCATTGTCATCAGAACGGCAGTCGTAATCCAAATTTCAGCTCAAACGGCACTGGGAAGTGGAGCAAATAGAGCTTGCAAGATTTTACATACACTACATATAACAGTGCAAGTCAAATAAAAGCTTGTAAAAACGTTTAGCTTAGCCACTCAAAAACCAATGTCTCAAAAATTATGCATTAAGTAGGTAAAGTACGGAGTGTCTTGACACTCCGTACTTTACCCTCGAGGTTCCCTCTGATTACCCTGCAATGCGGAAAAAACCGATGCTGTTTTATTTTCATTCTGTTCCAACATTCTCATGAATCAATACAACTATCGTAAACATTGGTAAAACATGATTACGTCGTTACCTTCGTCATTAAACAACCAAATGTAGGCATATAAATGTTGAACTTCCTGTAAGTAACTGTATTTTTAGGATTCAATAAAAAATATTTATTTAATTTGGATTTTTTTTCTTTTGCAATTTCAAAAGATTTATTTTAATACATACGTAATAGTAATATTGAGATCTTCATTGCGCAGGGTCTGACTGTAAACGCGACGGCGGTGGGTTCAAATCCCACTCGAGTGAATTAATTGTTTTAATTTTCTAGCTCATTTCATTTTAGAGAGATCTAACGAGAAAGTTTCGAAAATTAGGCGCTAAGCGGGGAACGGACTATCTTAAGACTAGGTTTCCTTCTGTCTACCCTGCTATAAGCGGGATACAGCGTAAAGTAAAAAAGCTATATACTAAAGCTATTTTTTAATATCTCAAAAATAAAAGTAATTTTAAAGTTACGTATAAAAGATTACGGAACCTATATAACGTGCATACTACTTACACTTGCCTGCGTTTTTGAGATTTCTCTCAATGCTACAGTTAAAACCTTCGCAGATTTTACATAATAAGTCATAAACAACATAATTGCAAGTTTAAATCGTAACTTAAATAATACTGCATTCTTTAAATTTCGATTAGCCCTGACCGAATTTAACAGTTTTGGTTAAAATTATATTAAATCTGATATGAAGCCTTTGTGGGCTCGATTCCCACTTGGGGAATTGGGGAAAAATGATTTATTTTCATTTCTTCGCTCTGGTATCAGGTGACTCCATACTATCCCGAATTGCTTGTTGACTGCCAGAAATTAACGCCGTGCTTTATTTGGCAGCCTTTAGGTTATTTTACAAATATTTATTTAACAACGTGTGTCTGACAGGAAAGTCAAAGCCGGAGCTGCGCTGTATAGAACGCTGAAATTTACCATGTAAGTTAGTTAGGGAGTGTACCCAAACAGTAGGAGAGTTTCCAAAAAATACGAACAGGAAAAAAATAAATTTTACGTTTTGTAGGATTAGTGGGCAACAGCAAAAAAAACGAAATATATTTTTTAACAATAACCAGACGTATGCTTAGTATATTTTAGATAAAATAACTTATTTCTATTCCTAAACAATAATCCGAAGTTAAATAAAATCAATTCATTTGAAATAATTAAGGGAAGCCGGTAGAAGCAATTTTTAAATAATTGGCTGTAATTTACTGTATAAAAAAAATACTGTAATAAAGCAATTAAAATTAACGGTTGAGAAATTGATCACTGTTTTTTTAGTTCAGGAATGTAACCATAGGCTGTGGGATCGATTCTCACTTGAGGAAATGTTAATAATATTTAACTGTTTCAGTTAGTTTGTCGACCTGCCGCATTAAGTCCTGTATATTACAAGTTTGAGCTTCGCGTTAAGTCGAAACTAAGACTAAAACTCAAGATTCAGTTTCGGTTTCGGTCAAAAACGTTGTTTCGGACACTACTTAATTTTTACGCATATAGCAGGGTAAGCCGAGAACATTTAGGAATCTATTGTTAGGACACTGTGTTCCCCTTAAAACACTTCGCGCTTAAGCGCTTCCCACTTTCCGCTGATTTATGGAGGCATTGCGAGTTGAGTGGCGGAACTCAACGCCGCGCTTTGCCTGAAGAAACAAAAATATTAAATATTGCAATCACTTTGAAGGCCGATAACGCATCTGTACTGTATACCTGTGCTCCTCTGGTGTTCACACAGTGGTGGACTGTGGTGATCACCAGGTGACCTGTACGCTCGTTCGCCTTTTCCATAATTAAGAAAATCGGGACAAGTGTGTGCGAGTCGGGCTCGCCCACTGAGGGCTCCGTACAAAAATTGAAGGTCGCGAGCTTTTACTGAAATTCAGTCTTAGCTTAGCCAGAGCCCTTTCATTTAATACCTTACTTGAACTAGCGGCTTTAATACCAAATTTTGCCCCCCTTTTGAGGTCATTAAATTTTAGGATTTAACCACAAATGTATACTTTTCAGAGATTTTCCTGAACTAATACTACCTGCAGACGCAAGCTTTAAATTACATAATTCTATCGGTTCTATTGATTATCTCGCTTTGCCCTTATTGTTAAATGGTAATAACTAAAAGATGTGTATGACACATGACACGTTGTAAGTGTGAGAGATAACTCTGATCGCAGGTACAAATTCAAATTCAAATTATAACTTATAGCCTTCTTCGATAAATGAACTAAAAAGAATATTTCAATTTGAACACGTAGTTTCTAAGATTCGTGTTTCCGACCAAACAAAGTTTTTAGATTTATAGGCTTTAGATTTATAATAAAGAATAAAATAAATACAGGTATACAAGAAAAGGTTAAGTAAAAGCTATCCTCGATATAAGTAAGTAATATTGAAACGATAAGTTTAAATTTAAAAAGATGTTATTTTCTCCGTTAAGTTCAATAGAACGAAAATATATTTACCATGAAAAAGAAATCGAACCTACAACCATCGTGTACACAGCCAGACATTTCCATTTGTGCTACTATAGTCCATTATTATAACGGTGTTGTGAATTTAGGTAAAAACTGTAGTTTCAATACTTCTATTGTTAAGTGTACGGATACACACAAACATACATACATAAACATCTAACTATTATCTGTGAGTCACGGAAAAAATGGCACGGAACGACCATGGCGTGGGTTTATATGGAGCTGTTATCTTTATTTAAAATAAAGGGACTTTTTAATATGTTTCGTGATAACATATTAAAGTTAATTTGATATTTTTGGATCTACTACTACTAGTTCAAATTTTGCTTAACAGATTCACGCTTTATCCCTAGTCGAGTGAGAACCTAGTGAGAACAGAGTGGTGAAAGCTACGGTCTTTGCATACCTCTTATGCCTCGTCCACTGTCATCAAGCTGCACAGGCATGTCCTCCAGAGGATCCTTATGCTTTACGTGTACTTCCTCCAATATCATTGACACTGTGTTTTCGAAAGATCAAGGTTTCAACCTGTTCCTCTTACTACTCATTCTTTTGGAAGATTATATTAATAATTGCGATAAATAGAGATAATCAGAATATTTAATGTTAAAAACAAATTTAATGCACCATTTTGGATGTAAAGCAATAATTTATTTACTACAGACAACGTAAGAACTAACAGATATCTATTTGTACTTTTATACTAAAAAAAGCTAGAGTTTGCTTATTAGAACGCTATTATTTCAACCAGAAACTGCACTAGAGTGCAAATTCATAAATTATTCTTGTATTGGATATTTATCGGGTAAGCCTATATTATATAACATCACGTTTATCTTGTTTTTTAGATCCACGCTGTATCCACCTAGTGATAAGACTCACCGTTCAAATTAAGACACTTCCGTTTCCCACTTTCTGAATTCTGGAGGCATTGCGTGTTGAGTGGCGGAATTCAAAGCCACAATTGACCTCGTTACCAGAGCGAAGAAATGAACATTTATTTCCTCAACTGGAAATTGAACCCACAAGCTGTCCCGTTTACAGTCATAACAAAGAGGACAACAACAACAAAACAAAATCTTAGTTATTTATATTTAAGTCCTAGAGCGAAAAGTCAGTAAAACATAAATATCTTAATCCTAATTACACGTCTTAATTAACTAATAATTTGACTATCAGTAATTAAACAATAAAACACATTATCCTCCGAAACTGACACTATGTAAACCCATCAGAATGAACCGCAGCTACTTTAGTCTTCAATGGACTTAGTTGAAACCGAAACTTCGTACTGGCTAGACTTCAGTGCCTCTTTTTTCAGATTTTTTCAACTAATTTTGTCCTTAAAGTAAGAGATAGTGAGAGATTTTGTGAAAAATAGTGATTCATTTAGTCTTATTTAGTCATATTAAGTAAGGTTTTAAACGGATATTCTAAAGTTTTGGTGATTTTAGTACGTTTTCACAGTAATATATACAGTTAATGAGAATTTTAGTGATATAAAGTGATTTATTTAGTCTGATTAGACATATTATGTAATTTGGAAATTAGAAATATGGTTAAAAGTTTTGGTAATTTAACTGCCTTTTTACAGTAATATTCGAAAAATATTGTCTTTATTTTCACATTAATGTCACTTTGACATTAAAATGTCAAGAAAATAGACAAAGACTGAATTTCATGCAGCCTAAGTTATTAGTGGTATATGAATTAATAGTGATTATTTTTGTGATTTAAAGATGTGATCGTTATTGCGATTCTGATTAAAGTCCTCCTTGTTATTGTGAAACACGTGATTAAAATATAACAATGGAAGTGTTTATATGAGAAACTAGTATATAAGTAAGTATTCACGTGTTTAACATGTAATAAATTGAGGCCAGTTGTGGCGCAGGGGCAAAAGCGTGCGACTGTAAACGCAACAGTAGATTCGATTCCCACTCGAGGAAATAAAATATTTATTATTTTCATTATCCCGCTCTGGTAGACAAGGCACAGCGTTGAGTTAATAAAAAATATAACTTAGTTTTATTATTAAATTTGCCTCCGATTCCTTTCGTAAAATTGGTTCCAATTGACAAAATCTTTTTGCGTCTGATAATCCATTTATCGAGGAAAGTTATAAAACATTTATCTCGTGCACTCAGAATTTGTCATACATAACAACAAAGCGGTCGGAGCTGTAAAATGTAAAAGCTAGTCATTTCATATTATAAGACGGTAACAGCTACCACAGTTTCGGTGTAAACAGACAGGATATTTTAATACGTATAAACATATTTCTTAATGAGATTAGATTAGATACCAATACTATCCTCGGTTCAAATATTAGTAGGTATAGGATACTTTAGATAGGTTGGATTATTATGAAAATTTCAATACCATTTTGCTAATGCTACATAATGTTTCTGTAGTTGGAGAATTAAGTTAACAATAATAACTGCGCAGCATTGAGATCCTAAAAAGTGGAGAACGGAGTGTCTTAACACTTTGTATTCCTCCCTTTACCTACTCTGCTATCGGGATATAGCTAGTTCATATATAATGAAGGATATAGCTAGTTTATAATTAATGAAGACAATTGCATTTTAATTTTATTTTGTGACGGATTACAATAAAAGTAAAAACTAAGTAAGAATTTATTTGTATTTCTTAGAAGTAGTTTAGTAGGTTATATTACATAGCGTTAGTTGCATTTGAAAGCAACGTTAGGTGTCGATTGTCGCAGGTTCAAAACTGGGTCACGCAATTTCTAAATGCCGTATCGCGTGTACTATTTATTTTTACTTCATCATCATCATCAACATTATTATCATCAGCTTTTTGACGCCCACTGTAAAGGCTAATTTTGTTATATTTTTTCATTACACACTAAATTCAGTGCACGTGCTTAAAGTAGATTGTCATAATATTTGAATATTATTCAATTCCAACAATATAAATATGTGAGTATGTATGACGTCAAAAAACTTCCTTTTTTGAAATCGGTGAAAAAAACATGAAAATTTAAAGCAATTTCTCTCCTTTCGAAAAGTGGGGATCCCACATCTTGTCCACTCCCACAATTTTCGAGACGTTGGCTGATACCAACGCCGCAATTTACCTTGTTACTGGCGGGAGGAAATAAGTAAACAAGTCTATCACTCTAGTGGGGATCGAACCCACATCTCCACCACTAGGGCCTTAATAACTAAGACTTAATGACTAATAATAAGAATAAAGACAAAGTAAATTTCCCACACAAAATAACGTTTTGAGATAACAATGTTGTTTTTAGTTTGGAGGCCATTTTTACTCGCTACTGATAATTAATTGATAAGGGAGATGACGTCACTCATGACGGTAGGCGTGAAGCCTAATAAAATGGGTTATGTAGGCATTGCTCATAGCTATTATAGCTTTTCTATAAATAGCGTAGTTTTATAGAAAAGTAAGTTGAATCAATTTTTTATAGGATTTTTTTAAAAGATTGACGAGTATTAGTAATTATTAGTAATATTTAGTATAGAAGGGTAGGCAGAGGAGACCTAGTGTCTAAGGGTTAAGACATTTCATTTCACACGCACTTGTCAATTTTTGCGATATTTGGTGTTGAGTTGCGGTACAAAATGCATTTTGACTTATTACCAAATCGAAGAAATGAAATCAAATATAATCATCCTCCTGGGTGTGTATCGAACCCATAACCATCGCGCTTACAGTCCCACTGCGCCACCACGTGGAGGCCGTGGTGGCGCAGTGGGCAGTGGCAGTGTACAAGCTATAAACAATTTAATGATTAGATGACGATAAATGTATATGCCTCCATTTGGTGACTCATGCCGTTATTTTTGCCCATGACTCAAGGTTATGGGGCTGTGGCGTGACCTAAGCTAGTACCACCATGATGGTGGTAGACGCCCAGTTCTAGCCCATTACGATAGTAATTAAATGGTATATATATGTATATATAGCTAGTGGTTTAATTGCTTTGGAATTCTTCTTCATTTCTAGCTCTTCGTAATTGATTTTCCTGGTAGGAATACCATATGACCTCATATGGTATTCCTAAATACTGGGGATGTCCACCCCCCTATTTGGTATTTAAAAGTGGGGTAGACAGAAGAAATTTTGTGAAAAATCACATCGATCTCCTCTTTGTTAATTAATATTTAAAGATATTGGATTTGGTACTGAATAAAAGAAAATGTATTCCATAAAACTGAACAGTTTGTTTGCTCGAACGCAATTATCTCAGGAACTACTGGTTCGGATTGGAAAAAATTCTGTTGCATAGTTCATTTACTAAAAGGATATAATATAGTCAGTCGTTTCGATCTAAACCACTGTACCTGCGGTGGTGGTTACCTGCCGCACTTAGCCTGTGTCATCTGTCATATACAACGAGGAGTTCTTTTCATTTGACCATGCGGGCGAAGTCGTCGGTAAAAGCTAGTTGGATAATAACATTGGTATCTAAGGTCTATCAAGACGGTGGTCCATTATAAGTTTGAAAAAAAAAAATGTATGCACCGCACTATTTTCGAAGCACTGCGTGTTAAGAGGCGGACCTCAACGCCGGGTTTTTTATCTGTCAGAACGAGGAAAATTACAACTTTTTTTTTGTTCAAATCATGCGTAAATCAAGTGATTAGATTTTATAAATATTTAACTAATGCATACTAACGTAATATTTTAAGTTATTACATAATTGTTGTATAATGGGGTCAGTGTATTGGGTTATCTGTCCTTCCGCCGTTGCGATCAAACGTATTATTCATTGGGTATTTTTTTGTATTTTTAAGTAGGTAATCAATATATTTGCAGTATCGATAGTCATTATTTTAAGGTGCAATTTGCCACTTTAAAAATAATAGGTTCACGCTACTACCCGCACTTAGCAACGAAAGGGGGAATCTAGAGTTAAGATAGCTACGCGTCGCCCAGTTTTTGAGACATTGCGCGTTGAGTGCCAGAATAAAACGCCGCACTTTGTCTTGTTACCAACAACGCGGATAAGAATATAGTTCATTCCACCTAGTGGCAAACGAACCCACAATAAATATTTTGTTAAATTATATTTTATTATTTAAATATCAACGCAGGATTATTTGAAAAATGGCCCTCTTTATTATTATAATTTTATAAAATATTTTTAGTGGTAAAATTTGTGGAAGTAAAATTATTATTAACAAAAAAGTAGATCTACCTGTGTTACTTTGTCTAAATCGCTGAATTGATTTTGACGAAACATTTTGCACATAAAACGACAGACGTCAGATGACAAGGAAAGTTTGGAGGATAAATATTCCATCACTGAAATAATATACAATTCTCACCAAACAAGCTAATTGTGTTTATTGTATTTACTATTTAATATGTTTGTTTTCGTAACAACTTTTCAAAATCTCTCTAATGACAAAATTCGTTTAAAAGTGGAGTAAAGATTCCAAATTCTAATTTTCTGACCTAAAGTAATCGCGTAACCATACTTTTTATGGTGAAGATAGATAAGAGTTAAAATCGTCATATACTACCTGTTTATATCTACTTCACTCAACTTAAGCAGAACAAAGAAAAGTAAGAGTAGCCAACACTCAACGATCTATAACAATAAAAAAAGTTAATCACATGGCCTTTTATTTCATTTAATTCTCATAGTATAATTGAGATAAGGTTGGTAGGTAGAACTACCTATAGATATAGCCTCTATACTTATTAGAAACTCAATTAACTCGTTTTTTTCTACCTTCACGCTGCATCCCGTACACAGCAAGGCACGTATCCAATTTTCAAATCTTCAAGGCATTCCGTATTGAGTGACGGAACTCAACGCCGCGCTTTGCCTGCGTGAAAGCTAAGAAAGGAAGACAAAGCAATAAAAAAAGAAATGAAGTCACACAATCAAGTGACCTCTCATTTCATCTTAATTCGCATGCCACAATTAAGATAAGGGCGGTGTATATAAAAGGACAGAGCTACAATTAGTGTCACAAGGCGTCCGACTGTCTGTTGGTTCAATGTTTTGGGTCGTATAAGATCTGTAGGGATGATCGGATATATATCGATATCTGTGTAGGAATATTATGTAACATTTATAAATAATACTCTTTAGATAACTAGATTATCTAGATTATCTTACAAAAGTACTATTCTGGTTACATTAAATATTCTTTAATTTTTGAGGAAGGTTACAGGCTGTCCTACATTAACATTAAAATAAGTCTTACTTGATGATGCAGAATGCGAATTGCAGGCATTCACACTCTGAATGAAGGCTGTGGAAATAGTCTAAGCCTAAATGTGAACAAGACAAAGGTCATCATTTTGTATTTGAAACAAATTAAGAAAAGACGGAATGCCAGATTATTGTAAATGGGATTATTGTAAGATATTAGAACAAGTGAATGATGTGGTTTATTTGGAAAGTATGCTCAGTAGAGATGGAAGATACGAGATGGATGCAGAAAGGCGTATTGTTACTGGTAACAAGGTTAACGGAGCCTTGGCTGCATTGATGAGACGGCAAAACGTCAGCACAGCTGCACGTTCGGCCGTACGCAATGCAATGCTGTTATACGTCAGCGAAACGTGGGTATTACAGAAAAGGAATGAAAGAAATCAATCTTATCGTAGGATATGCAGAGTCAGCTTAGCTGATCGAATCCGCAATGAAGAGATACCACAGAATAGCAGGTACTAGCGAGGATGTCATGGTGAGAATGAAGAAAAACGCTGCTGCTCAGCTGGTTTGGGCACGTCGAACGAATGGGTGATGAAAGAATAGCAAAAATGATTTATGACGGTAAAAAAATATTATTCTAAGGGGGAAATACCAAACAAATTTGGTGGCCATGTCTTAAACGGAAGCCCGCTGCTAATCTTCACTGACAGTTTTTTCAGACAGATGAAGAGCATTCTTCATCTGTTGAAGCTTATTCTGTAGCAATTCATTGCTTAAGGGGTATGAGAAAAAGAGAATTTCTTTGTTTTCCACATTTCACTCATTAAGTTCCTGCCTACCCTACTGTATACGGGATATGTAGTAAAATCGAAGCTGGTAATAATTAGTAACTGCCTGTCGCCACATTGATTGATCGAAGTTTCGATAAACCAAGAATTCGCCTCAAACAAAGCCGCAAACATGAAAGCTATTTATTCAATTAAACAAGCGACGTTATCGGTCGATATATTGTATTGCCCATCACTATTTGACGATAATATCATAATTGTTGTTTATACAATGTTTTGCGACCTAGCTCGCGATTGCGTCGGTGGATAGTGTTATGCGTAATAAGTTTATTATGAAATATTTTATTGCAGTTCATTCTTTATATGGGATATAGGATAGCGTGGTAGGCAAAGGGAACCTAGAACGCTCCCTTTCGCACCATCCAACTAGTTTCCGCATTTTATCTACCAGAGCAGGGAAATGTAAATAGTCATTTATAATCATTGCCATAAGTTGAAATGGAATCTACAACTGTCGCGTTTACAGAAACTCTGCTGGCTGGCTTCGATACTTCCGACTCATTCTCGAAATGTTGTTCTGTCTTGCATTCAAAAATGTGTAAGGTTGTAATTTCAATTGTGTAGCAGATATTAAACAATTATATTAACAGATATTGAACAATTGTGTTAATTAAGATTTTAAACAATTATGGGGCTATTAAGCAATAAGACAGTATAGCAATGGAAAATGGAAAGTGGAGAAGGAAGTGGCTTCCTTTGCCTACTCTGCTATAGGTGGGACACGGCGTGAAGTTATAAAAAAGAAGATATCTGAATAAGGTTCCCTACAGCATAACACCATCCTAATTATTATCAATAATAAGACGGTTTCTTAATATTCAAATTAGTACACTCCCACTTGCCACCAAGTCGTGTTCGAGAGCTTTTTTTCTTAAAAAAAATCTTAGCCTGAATTTTGGGTCTGCCCCACTAGAAATAAATTCTAGTACCGTTTTTTTTTAAATCTAGACCCATTTAAATTTTGTGTTAATGAATAAGAAATATTTTCCAAAATGTCGTTCCAAGGTGATTATCTTTTGTGTATGTAAATAGTGATGTGCTTTACCACGTGGCTGTGTTTATCAGTAATGGTTCAATTGTTTTGATTTTAGTATTGCCTGTAAAGTTGAAGGTCGCCAGTTTGATATCCTTGAGCCTTTAGTAAATTAAAATGTCGAGAAAAGAAAGTTGACAGTATATTTGATCAATCATTAGAAAAATAAATCTTGAACAGCTTAGATTTTTTGGCGATTATTTCTTTGAATTTCAAAATGGTTATCATCATGTACATGTGTTTAATAGTATTTTAAAGTCTTAGTCTTAGTATATTGTTTTTTAATATAATTATTTTTATGTACATGTATCAGTTCGTGGACATTTTCTGACGATTAGGCTACTTTTTGCGAAATTACCTCTTTAACTATTTAAATTATTCATAAATGGTGCTAGTGAAATAAATAAATACTGTTTAACATGCATGCATATATTGGTCTGTTCTTTAAATATTAAAAATAATGAAAATCGTATCTCCAAAAGCCCATTTAACACCATATCTTGAATATCTTGAATATATCTTCATCAAAGCCTACACACAGAATATAATCCTTACATACAATTACTTCAGTCTTTTCAAAATAAATCTAAAATCTATGTTTATTATTTTCAGCTGAATCGTCTCATGTCAGAGATATACGACACTGTAAAGGCAGCTTGCAACATGGACGAGAATAAACCTGGGAGCTTTCCCACAGACTTATCTGATGGTGCTAGTGAAGGTTAGTAAATTAGAGTAGACTTCGAAGCACCGTAGTAGACCGTAATAGACCAGAGCAGACCATATTATTATATTATATCTTAGTAGAACAATTGTTTGAAATTTTAGAAAAAATATTTATGGACGTCTTTATGGCACAAGTAGATTATAAAACAGTTAATGTTAATTTCTAAAATATCAAGGAACACATTTTTTCAAATACCTTTATAAATTCTATACAAATAGATTTAAATTTTAATACACTTTTGTTAGATTTGAATTTCACGTATAAATTATATAGTATAATATTGAATTTTTTACAAAGTTATTGTCAGAGTACCTGTTTAAGATCGCGATAATGTCACCTTTGCTCTACTATTGTAACTCGTTTGTATTTGAGTAAAAATAGTTAATTAGATGATGATGATTGATTAGATGACATATACAAACATAGAGTTAGTATAGCAGTATTAGAACTCGCGATTTCATAAAAATTCTCGTTCTGCAGAATTGTTACATTTATTATTTAGATTAATCTTACTTTACAATACCCATTTAATTTCAGAATCTGTAACGCTCACACGAAGTTTAACAGAGAAACGCAAGAATTACGTTCGGAGAGTTTCTTCCAGAGTGGCATATCTGGACAATAATGTCAAATCGAAAAGATTTCGCCATCAAACATCGATCTGTTCCTACAAATCCGAAATTATAGACAATCCATACTCCACATTCAGGTCTTGGAAGAGTTTCAGGACGTCCCAAAGTAATTTGGCCAAGGACAAGATGGATAGGCACGACTCGATAGATTCTAAGATCAATTTGACCGATTCTTCTGGCAACATCATATCCATGAATGCGAGCGATGAATCGATTGATAATTTGAGTATCGACGAGAAAGCTGGTTGTGTTGATATCGATTTGCCGTTTGAGCCGAGAGAGAAAGGACTTTTTAATGTGTGTTTGTTGGTGGGATTGAATTATATGACTGGGGAGGCTTATGTGAAGAGTGTTTTTCCTAGTCAGGTAGGATTTTTTATTATTTATGATTTCTATTAGGTTGATAGGCATGCGCGTTTGGACTTCTAGAGTTGAAATTTCGAGCCTGCAATGTACTGCGTTCAATTAGGTAAATTCTTGTATTTTTAATTTATATTTCACATAAATTTAGCATGGCTCCAGTTAAATTAAATATGGCGTTCCGTTAATAGATTAACAAGATCTATGGAAAACTTAGAATAAAATTTTTTTAACATTACATTATAAGTTTTACGCGTCTATGAATGTGTGTAACTGTGTGTCGTTCTGTGTATCGTAACTACTAAAATGATAAACCTATTGTGATTTAGTTTTTTGTTTGATAGGTGACTTCATGAATATAAATGTCGTTTGAAGATCTTTTCTAATTGTTTATTTACTTCTTTACTGTCTAGTGCCTGAGTGTGATGATCATCTCAAATATTTTTTTATCATACCTTCCAGGTCCAAGTACCACCACACATAGAAAATCTTATATTCCCAGAAACAATAAGTTCTAAGAATGCTGATGAATGGGCGACAGAGAAAACTGCACAGTGTTATTCCTTAGTTTTAACGGATGAGAGAGGAGAGAGATCTTATGGGTAAGATTTGCAACTTCACGCTATATCCCGCTTATAGCTGGGTAGGCAGAAGGAACATAATGTTAAGACATTCCGTTCTCCATTTTCCGCTCTAATTTAATACATTGCATTATTAGTGACTCAATGCCGCGCAATTTTCTTTAAAGCCAGACAATTTTTTAATGTATTTTTTTTATATATTTCGTTTTACCCGTTGTTGCTAGTAAAAGGTACAGACTATTAAAAGAACATATAATGCTTATTATTTACATTAAAAATTTTATGTATATTTTGTTATTTTTTATTTATTTATTTCCAGCTATTGCCGCAGAGTACTCCCAGAAGGTGCCACAACGTGTCTTCCACTATGTTATTGTTTAATAGGAAAATATAGAGCGCCTGGATTTTATTATAAAGTAAGTTATTTTTATATTTATACGAATATACTAATAAAATATATGTTTTTTTTTATGTTAAGTAAAAGTAACAAGATGACAGTAAACGCAACGGTTGCCGGTTTGATTTTTGATGAGTGCCGCTACTTAAAACGCAATGTCTTAGACATTCGGTAGTGCATGGGAAACGGAATGTCTTAACACTCGTTGTCCCATACAAATAATGTTACTTTAAATAAAAAAAAAAAATAATAGAATCTATATTTATTCTCTTAACTAGGAATTTCTATATGAAAACTCTGTGGAGTTAAAATACAATAAACTTATATATATATGTGATGATATAGACAGTTACAGCTGTCACTTAATATGATTAATAAGCTTTTGGAACGCCATAATCAAAGAACCATACCATACCATACCATACGTATTTTCATACGTACTTTCATTCCATATATAGGGTATTTAGAGATAACTTAGTCAAAGTGTCCTTTTTTCGACTTTTCATTTAAAAACTGATGTTGTTTGTTCATATGGTGGAACCTAACGCTCGATTACGTGTAAAGGTATCTCAATAAAAATATAAAATTAAATGTGTGAAACAACAGTGTCTTAATTGAAAGTGAGTTTCCTAACAATAGGTTCACTGGTTCCCTCTGCCTTCTCTGATATGTGCGGGATACAAGATGAAGTTAAAAAAAAAACAAAAACAAGTTTATTTCTTCTATTTTTTCAATAAAAGAAATAATAGTTATAAAATCAATCTTTAAGTATTATCAATACATGTTGTCACATCTTATAGTACGGTTGACGAGTCGTGGCCGCTCTAAAGTTAAGTGTTGATAACTGTGCAGATTTGATTTTAGGGCTTTAGATTGTTTCCTTCCCGGGCGTGAGTACGCAATCCGCATAAGTTCAGAAACCCTATCTTCTAGGCGGCCACGACTCTACGACCGTAATGCACATAAGTTGACCCAAATATATTTTTTTTATTTATTAGTTTTTATATAGTTTTTTGTTTATAAACAATGTATATCGGTTTAATTTGACCTTAATTAGTACACTTATCGATTATAATCTTTATACAGCAATGTGTTGTAACAAGCTTGTAGGGTAACTACGTTATAACAAATATTCAAGAATTGTGATAAAATGCTTGATTTTTTAGCTTCTCGCTGTATCTCGCTATAGCAGGGTAGCTAGAGGGATTATGGTTCAAAATAACCTAGTCTACGAGCCCCACCTTGCGGGAACTTGGTTACGGAATGACTGACCCAAACGACGACGACGGTTTTGTAAACTTTCCTACATTTTTGATCTACTGTTTATGTAGTTGTTTGCTGGTTTTCATATTTTTATTCGGTTTTCTTCGCTTATTTTAGTAAAGTTAAAACTTTTAAATTTCTTGGTTTGGTTAAGTTTTGTTTTATTAAAATCAGCTTCACGCTGTATCCCGCACTCAGCAGGGTAGGCAGAGGGAACCTAGTGTTAAGATACTCCGTTCTCCACTTTCTGCCGAATTCTGGAAGCATTGCGTGTTGATTGGCAGAACTCAACGCCGCGCTTAGCCTCAGCACCAGAGCGTAGAAATGGAAATATAATTTTAAATAAATTTTTCATCTCCTCGAGTGGGGATCGAACCCACAACCAGTCAATTTTACAGTCACACTTCGTGCCGCTGCGCTACGACTGGCCTCTGCTTTTATTCTGGTATTATATTTCATGTTAATTTTAATTTTAATATTATTAATTTATTTTACTTTGATAATATAACTGGCTTCGTTTTGTTTTTTATTAATATTTTCCTTTGGTTTCGTTTACTTATTATTTATTGTTCATGTCTATTAGTTAGGTAGTTTTTATAATATAAAAAAATTCTATATGTTACGTTTATTTATTATTTTGTGTTAATTTTAAATAGGAGAGGTTATTATTTTTAATAATAAGAATTTTCTTTTGTTATTTTTAATTACTTTGCCTGTTCGGTACAATTACTCAGGTATATTTTCTAATATATAAAAAATATTTACCTTACTTATGTCTATCTATTAGTCTTTTTCGGCATATTTTAATTATTTAGGCTTGGTTTTTTTTTGCTAATCCTATTGAAAACTGACTGAAATTGTATTATCAATTTCATAAATACAGAGCGTTTTTGTCAGCACCACTTCAAATGAAACCACAGTATTAGCCACTGTTTAAAAGCCTAATACAATTTTTTTCCCTAAAATGAAAAAGTGATTTTTTCAAACAAAATAAATAATAAAATTATCGTTGTAAAATAAAACGCCATTTGTCAAGAGCGACGCACGCACACATAAAGCTACCAAAGGGAAACCGCCGCATACGCCTCATTCCGAAATCGAGTAATCGTAGGTATTGGCGGCAGAGTTCAAAGTTGTTTAACCTTTAGTAGTATTTTTGTAGTAGTATGTGTTTACGTTATTGGTATCTATGGGTAACTGCGTCACACGAAATACAGGTATGGATAAACATAGTGAAATGAAAAATAATTCAACGTCTACGTCAACTGTTGAGGTACCTTGATTAATTTCTTTACATTTGGGCTTAAAATATTTTACCCTAAAAAGGAGACGCTTCCACCCTGTATATTTAATAAATATTCGTATAGTTAAAGCGGGTGAAGCCGCGCGGGTCCGCCAGTTCTCTATGAATTGTTCTACTTCAAAAGGTAAATTTCTATTTTTTTTTAAATTGCAGATTCTACAAGAAATAGAAACACACCACGGCGACTCAGAAGTGGAAATTAATCATATACTCCACCAACTATTCGAAACTGATTTCCCAAACCCCGGGGAACAAATAACTATAAAATATACAAACCACAAAGATATTTCAAGAAATTCCCTAAGCTTAGGAGATATACACAAATGCAGAACAATGCCGGAAACAAGGACAAACGAACATAGTATCAATGTGTCGGTTAAAAAGGAGAATTTAGACAGTGAGAGCTCGGATAGTCTAATTTTAGACAGCGATCATCAGTTACCTGATTTTTATGATTTGGAAAATAATAATAATAGGGCGAAACGTGTTGTTGTTAATCTGGAAAGACCTAGGTTAGTAGTATATATCAGGTAAAAATATCTTTTTTTAAAACCTATTTATATAATAATAATGTGCTTCTATTTAAACATCTAATTACATCTGATGTAAGCGTAATTTCCCTAGATCTATTTGCTATTGGATTAAGGTATAACTGTTTTAATTTTTTTCTATCCCTAACACTTAGTTTCATATAATTCATGCTCCTTAGCTGCTGTCATCACCCCACCTTTACCATCTCTGGGGTATAGTACGGTTGACGAGTCATGGCCGTACTGTACTATTAGAAATATGACCAGCCCAATAATAATTTATTAACGCTTTTAAATTAAAAAATATATTTATATTCAAAAATAAATTACAGAACACATATAATAAAAAGGCCGATCGATCCTCGAGCTGATGAAGATAACATGTCTATTCTATTAGATACATTCGGTGCAAGTCTGGTCATCAAGGTCTTCGGATCCTTACTCCTGGAGAGGAAGGTCATCATCATGGGCGAGGAACTGAGGTAAGGAGGGCAGAAAAGTCTATTTTGTCTATTTCGCTTAGGTATTTTTTGGATCCCAGTATAGTGCTGAAAATCTTCGGCTTCGTACTACTGACAAGAAGGGTAATCTTCATGGACGAAGAACTGGGGGAAAGGGTCCAGAGAAGTCCAAAATATGTATTTTTGTCTTTTATTTCAGGCTCACGCTGTATCCCGCATATAGCAGGGAAGGCAGCAATAAAACACTACGTTTCCTACTTTCCACCGAATTTTAAAAACGTTGTGTGTTGAATGTAATTCAACTCTTGCTTTAACGGAGAAAGATAATTAAGATCATTAATTTCCCGAAGTGGGGGACAAAACTGACAACCATAGCGCTTACAGTCAGATTACCCCATTGCAACATAAAGCTTCCAAAAGTCAAGATACTTCTTCCTGCACTTGACGGCACTCAATTTTGAAAAAAATTCTTGTTGCCACAATCAAAATAGAGTTAATTTAAATGTAATTCTTAATAATAAACTAAACTAGCTTTACGATGTATGGGAGGTTAGGTTAGAGAACTGAGTTGGGGAGGTTAGGTTAGAGAACTGAGCGCCAAACGCTACGGTCTCCGTATACATTTTTTGCCTCGTATGTAATTCTTAATTCGTTTAATTATATTTGAATTTTTTTGGACCACGAAATAAGACAAATCAAGAATGTAATGTCCTAACAAAAGATTTGTACTGATAGCATAAAAATAGTTTAAGATCATATACTTTTAGTTTTTTATATATTTTTTCTGTTTCAGTGTTCTATCCTCATGCATGGAAGCTTTACAAAGCGCACTATATCCGTTTGTATGGCAACAGCCCCTAATATCGGCAATACCATCTCAAATCCAAAAAGACGTGTTGACAGCCCCCTTGCCGATACTCGCGGCTATGTTGACGGATCACAGTCCAACGCAGTTTGAAGAGGTTAGATTTTTTAAAAATAAAAAAATAAATAAATAAATTAGCTTCACGCTGTATCCCGCACACAGCAGGGTAGGCAGAGGGAACCTAGTGTTAAGACACTCCGTTCCCCACTTTCTGCCGAATTCTGGAGGCATTGCGTGTTGAGTGGCAGAACTCAACGCCGCGCTTAACCTCGACACCAGAGCGAAGAAATGGAAATATAAATTTAAGTAAATATTTCATCTCCTCGAGTGGGGATCGAACCCACAACCAGTCGGTTTTGCAGTCACACCTTGTGCCGCTGCGCCACGACCGGCCTCATGATTTTTTCTATAATTAATTGTGTAATTAAAAAAAAATGGGTAAAGTTCGGTTAAAAAAATTGTGTCCGGCTCGAGGGACCATCTTTTTTTGAAGATTTATTGTTTTGTACTATACATATTTAATTTTTTTGTCGCCATTCATGCCGCTTGGGCACAAGGCGTATGATTGTAAACAGTAGTCCTGTCGCGCTTACAAACTAAAGTAAACTCGACAGGTTGTGAGTTCGATTTCCACTCAAGGAAGTGAAACATTTAGTGTTTTCGTTTTTTTTTTCTGTGTTGAGTTGAGTGGAGTTCCGCCACTTTACTTACGACGGAAAGTGGGGAGCAGGGTGTCTTATTACTAGGCACGCTCTGTTTACCCTGCTACATGGGGGATACAGCGTAATGCGGATCATTATTATTACTGTATTTTTAAAATTAAAAATGATGATAACTGAAATGCAATATTTATCTAGCTTTCTTTCTTTCTTTCCATTCTAACTTTATCTGTTCAGTTAGATAAAGTTAAAAATAAGTTCAATATAAATAACATTCCCAAATAAGATCATTTAGAATTAATATAAGAAGTTTTTTTTATTAAGTACTATTTTCTTCACAGGGCATGTTAATAGACTTATCAAATCCATCAAAAGTGTTATTCTACCAAGGAGATGAATCCACTATCCTTCCCACGTCCAGTTATAAAACATTAAAAACTTCCCTACAAATGGAATATACTAAACACAAAGATAAACAAGATGATAAAAAAACAAGAAATCTGATGATTTCCGAAGCGTTTCTACGGTTATTTGTCGATATTTTGGGTGACTTTTGGAGATTTTTCTCAGAGAGTGAAGTTAAGGATGGTGATTTGGGGAAGAATGGAGTCGTTTTTGATGTATGTATTATTTTTCTATTGTTCATGCGTTTTAGATTTCAAAAGAAGGAATCTCCACAACTTTCCTTCTTTTTTATAAAATATTGATTTAATTTAAAAAAAAGTTAGTAAAGTACATTTTTTTTTACTCTAAGCTATCTAATTATATATCTAGTTATATAATTAACTAGATTATTGACAAATGTGGGTAATTACTCTTAGCTTTGCCTAATAAAATTTATAATTAACAATATATGTATTTAAAAAAAATCTATATGTTTTTCTTTTCTTACAGAAAGAAGCGTTCAAAAAGAGCGCCTCCTCGAAACAGATACAATATTTCCTCGAATGGTTCACAGAGACCGCCATGTTTAATCATTTTATACAAAACATGGCGGTGTGCTTCCCAGATCTCCCATTATCCAATGATTATCAAAATAATAACTTAATGGACACTCCGTTACCTAATTATTACGAATTATTTCACGAAAGGGTAAAAAGCAGGAGAAATACAGATAGCAGGTTTGATTCTAAGTTAAATTACAAGAACGCAATGAATAAAAAAGTTAAAATGCTCAAGACTAAGTTGAGAGAATTGGTTGCGTGAGTATTGTAAAAGAAAAAAAATGTTCTTTGCGATTTTTTTCTGTACTTTTTTGTATTAGACAAAAATATGAGGGTAGTTGAGAATTTTAAAAATTTTATTAACACTCCGTTACTAAATTCCACGCGACAGGATAAAAAACAGGAGAAATAAATAAAGAAAAGAAAAATTTTGCATGATTGTTTTTAAGTAACTTGATTTTTTATTTTTGTGAAACGGATTTTGTGTATTTTAGTTAATTTATAAAAAACATATTATAAATGTATGTGCCTTAATTAGTGATGTATTTAAAATAAATAACTTTAAGAATTAAAGTGCTATTTTTAGTTATAATATTACAACACTTAAATATGTTTGAGTTATTCTTCCATATCAATTTTGATTTTATTTTTTGTTCATGTATTTTTTTTAGTTTTTAATCATTTTATAGATATTGCATCACATGACCGTAACGTAACCTAACGCCGTACTTGACTTATCTAGATCTTATGTAATTTTCACTCTGAAAATACAACACTAATTTGATATGGAGGAATAATTTCTAACAAATACAAATAACATTGTAGTAATAGATAAGAGTAGCTATTTTTGTAGATTATTTTATAGACGTATATATACATATATTTTAAGTATGTATAATATAATAAAACATTCCTTGTCTTTATTTTATTTCAAAGTGTAATTCGGAAATCTATTGAAATATTTTATTAAAATATTAGTAGTAGTTGGATTTGACCTGTGCCTTTTAAATTATTTCACTGAAAATAAATACATACTAATATAGATTTTCATCATACACCTAACACATTTTGTAAAGAAATAAAGAAAAAATCATTGTGATACATCACTCAGGCCTTCATTTTTTTGTTAGTTCTATTAGTATCATAATCTGCATAATCTATTAGTATTAATAACAAAACAAAGCGTGGCGGTAAGTTCCGATACTCTACCCGTAATATCTGAACAGAGTGACTAAACACTAAGTTACCTCTGCCTAACTTAGTATATGCGAGTTTCAGCGTGAAGCGTAAAAAAATTACGCATGTTTTTTATTATTCACGTGTTTTTTAGATCTGTGTGTTTTTCATTTAATTATAGAAGACGTCTATATGTATGATCTTTATTTTAGAAAACACTAAGAATTCTATATTGAAAATGAAATCAGCTTCACGCTGTATCCCGCACACAGCAGGGTAGAAAGAGGGAACCTAATGTTAAGACACTCGATACCAGAACGAAGAAATGAAAATATAAATTTAAACAAATATTTCACTTCCTCGAGTGGGGATCAAACCCAAAACCAAACCAGGCTTTTACAGTCATATCTTGTGCGTGCCTCTGCGCCAAGACTGTCCTCAATTCTACATTGCATGTTTAATAATAAAAAATGTGATTTTGAATAGTGCTTTCAAGCAAATTACTATAATTTTAGGGCCTTATTATGAATATTCATTTAAAAAAATTGTATAGAAAAAAAATATTAAAAATGTGTTAAAAAAATAATCAGAATTCTCTCGAACACACACACAACAGTTAATGTTAGAAAGATTTGTGTAAGATATTCTCATTTTATATTTCTCATTTTTTGTATTTTATTTTAAATTTATTGAAATTAGCACAAAATACAGTTTCCTAATACAAAAATTAGTCTCGAATTGACTTTAGTTTGTCTCTAGATTTTGATTATTAGTTTCTAATGGTTTGAGGTGCAGATTTGATTCCCAGTTGTTTTTTTTTATTTGTAACATTTAAATAGATTTTTTAAGTGTCTGCTATGTTGGTCTAATATTGTAATGTATATTACATAGTGCTATTTTAGTATTTTTTGTACATATATATATTTTATACCTATATTTATTTAGTTTTATTTTCCCTATATTTAATTTATTCGACACATGTGATCTCACATCCACACATGAATAACGTATTTAAAACTTACAAATTATTTGTTGTGAAGCAGAGCGCTTATTCTTCAGGATGTATATTTAATAGACTACTGTGAAGAAATATAAACAATCAAAAATCATTTATCACTTCTTTTAATAAATTTTATTTTCCCAAAGGGCTAAATATATAATAAGTACATAAAAGAATTTGCAGTAGAATTTCGTTGTAATATGTATATTTATAAATGTACGTAAATAGATAACAAAAACACAAGTCGTTAACCGCTAAAAAATCCCCATTTGTCGTGTCGCCGGTCTTCCAAAACACTACCCTTATAGCCGCGCCCAGTATCAGCACTTTGGGCCTTAGTTTTTCGAGCGACTGCCAATATCGCTATCATCTGGAAAGCAAAGCCGAGTTAGCATCGAAGAAGCTCGGGGTCATCAGCGGAGCGAGAAGATATTTCACGACAAAACATTGGGTGGCAATCATGACTGTATAGGGCCCAAGTTCGGCCTCATATGGAGTACTGTTCTTATCTCTTGGCTGGTGCACCCCAGTATCAGCTTGAACCATTTGATCGCATACAACGTAGATATATTCGAATCATTGGGGACCCAATGATCTGGACACCACCTGGATACGTGGTACTCCACTAATGTGCGGTTTCGTAGGAACTTCCTTCCACGCGCCCCGAAACTGTGCAATGGCCTACCTGCGGCAGTATTTCCAGGTTGATATGATATGGATACCTTCAAACGAAAATAACAAACATATAAAACAAAAAAGAAACATAAAATATTGTACTACTCTGCAATTATTACAAGACTAATTTTACAACATGCGTGTTAGGAGGCGGAACTCAACGTCGCAACACTGCGCCACGACAGAGTCAAACAATTCAGTCTATATGTACCGAATATTACAAAACTATAAAATGGAACATCTATAAATTACAACTTATATATTTATTATGAAAATAGATCATTTGAATTTAAATTGCCACTAATAAATTATAATAGATAATAAAGTTTTGATTTATTATTACATTTTTAGGCTGAATGCAACTTGTCTTAGTCAATTTGTTTCTATTATAAACTAGTTTGTACGCGCGACTTCCTCGCGTGGCCAAACGGAAACTACTTGTTGTGTATGACATATGACACATTATAACTGTGTGAGTTAACTCTGAGTTCAGTTAAACAATAAAACGATGTTATTGCAATTTGAAAAATACGTAGCAGTAGTCCCAGATATTAGTACTTGTTTGTGTACTCGTGCCTTAGAATATTAAAAATAGACGAGTATAGATTAAATAATTTAAATTACACGATTATATAAACTGCCGTTGTATTCATGTACACACAATGGTTGAGGGTTCGTTCTCATGAACAGTTTCCCAGGAATGGTGTGTGGTGTAATGCCCCCAACCCAGGGGTGGGGTAATCACCCCAGAATAGATAAACACTTATTTCCACCCCTAGTTACTATCATTTGACTGAATAGACGAAGTCGCAACACATTTTTATTCTCAAGCTATAATGATCAAGATCAGCATCATGCGCCGCAATATAACAGATAACAGAGAAAAGCTCAAATTTCCCATTAGAGAGTAAACAAAGAAAATCTAGTGTCAAGACACACAAAACATATAATACAAAAAATAATAATAGAAGACTTTAGTTCAACTACATGCGGCGTTTGGTTCCGCCACTCGACACGCAATGCCTCCAAAATTCAGTCTTAATGGGAACGGAGGTTAACAAATGGTTCCCAGGTTGCCTACCATGCTATGTAGAGATAACAGCGTAAAACTAAAAAAAAACTTCAGTAAATGATTTCTCATCTCTCTCCATTATCATATAATTTAAGGCATATTTCGTAAAAATCTAGAATGTATATTTCACAATGCTATTATACATACAAATATATATTGAAAATGAATTGTAACAAAAGTTTTAAATGTCTCGCGTGACTCAGTCGTTCAGAATCTGGCTCTATCGCTTGCATAAGATGTCGTAAATTCTATAATTTTTTTTATAGAACCTTATCAGGTTACCGATAACATATAAAATCTAATATCTATAGTATTTTATTTTATTCTAAAAGACTGGAAATCAAATGCACGTGGTTAAAATACACGTAAACCAATTTGTAAGCGCTAACAAGTTGTACTTTTTGAATTAATTATATTACTGAGGCCAGTTGTGGCGCAAGAGTGGGACTGTAAGCGCGACTGGTTGTGGATTTGATCCCCAATCGTGGAAATCAAATATTTTTTCAATTTTATTTTTTCATTTTTTCGCTCTGGTGTCACACTTCTGTCTACGTGCAGCTAATATATTTTTTTAATATTTTAAATGCGAAAATTTTTAAGGATGGATATTCGTTCCCCTTCACTCAAAAACTTCTGAACCTATTTAGCTAGAACTTTACAGTGATAGCTTATATCACTAAAAGTTTAAACGGGCGAAGCTGCGTTTGGGTCGATAGTTTATAGGTACTTATAAAAATCAAAATTAGTTGGTTTTGATGATGGAACCTAGTGTTAAGACATTCCGTTCTCCACTTTCCGCCAAATTTTGGACGCATTGCATGTTGAGTGGCGGAACTCAACGCCGCTCTTAGCCTCGACACCAGAGCGAAGAAAATGGAAATATATATTTTAAAAAATATTTCATTTTCTCTAATGTAGATCGAACCCACAACCGTCGAGATACAGTCACGCACTTGTGCCCCTGGGCCACGACGGCCTCATCTATACTTATGATAAAATTATAATGGATCAGTGTCTGTACATAAAAGACAAATAATAAAAAAATGTTATTGGCGGCATTTCTTTTTTTTGCCTGTGCGTTTGTTCAAACTAATACCAGTGGCCTAAGATCCCATCGTTTAAAACTGTAGGGATTAGATTTTCTAATGAAACTTATATTTAAGAATGATACATGATAGTAGAATAGATTACACTAGGGTTGCCCAAAAAAATCCTGCCGCAATCACCTTTAATTAATGTTTTTCGTAACTCGTTTTTGGAGAAAATTGCACTCATATGTTTTTTATGTGAATCGCACATCATTTGAAAGAAAATCGCATAAGGAATTGGAAAAACAATGGTTGCCAGCTCTCAGTCTGCCGCAAGTCCAAGGTTGCCTGGTTTAAAGAGGTTACTTAATGTGAATATTTGCACTCATGTGTTTTTTTAATGAATTATATATCAAATTAAAGCTTATTTTTTTGTCATCACTAAAACACATGGTTGCCTGGAAAATGGCTGCCGCAAGCAAAGGTTGCCATCATTCGAAATATTTTATTCTGATTGCGTTTGACTGAGAATAGACGATGAAATATGCGATTTGCCTTATGTTTTAAAGTAAAATATTATAAAATAGAAGGTCAATCTTAAAATTAATATTTATTCTAGCTGTTCACCTGTTAAATGATGATTTTAATCATATTAAGTACATACAAAAAACTATTTAAACATGAAATCATCCTTATTTTTCCATTGAAATAATGAGTCTATGATATTAAGTCTTTGTTAAATCTGTTTTCTAGATATTAATACTCGTTTAAATCGTTATTTTAAAAAGACTAAATTATCATCTATATATATAAAACAAGTACCTGACTGGCTGAGGTAAGACGCACGCACAGCCGCTGATGGTAGAAACGTGAAATTTGGGGAGATGTTTTTTTCGTAATCTGGACATCCACTAATAAGGGATTTTAAGAAAATTGAACCCTAAAGGGATAAAATAGGGGCTGAAAGTTTGTATGGGTTTTTTTTAATCGGCACCGATTTTTATAATATTTGAAATTCAGACTCCTAAAAATATTTCATTGAATACATGTTTCATGGTTTTTTAGAATTCACCCCGTAAGGGTTCAAATAAGCGGGCGAAGCTGCGCGCGCCCACTAGTATTAAATAAACGTTTACAAATATCGTTCTATTATAAGGTATTAATTACATAATATTTTCATAATATAATGTAGGTTGACAATTATTGCAGATATTTTATTTATTAATCAAGAAAATATGGAAAATTACCTCGGTATAAACTCTCAATCTCTCTCTTCGTCCTCAGAGAAAAATATATAATATTAAACATTAAATTTAATTATACTTATCAAACATTAATTATACTTACGTTTTGCATTAGAAAATAATTGAAAAATAAAAATCAAATCAGATTCACGCTGTATCCCGCATGCAGCAGGGTAGGCAGAGGGAACCTAGTGTTAAGACACTCCGTTCCCCACTCTCTGCCGAATTCTGGAGGCATTGCGTGTTGAATGGCAGAACTCAACGCCGCGCTTTGCTTCGACACCAGAACGAAGAGATGGAAATATAAATTTAAGTGAATATTTCATCTCCTCGAGTGCGGTTCTTCTTTATATTTTTTTTTACAACAATGAACTTTTTGTAACAAGTGATAACCGTGCATTGTGTTACTATTTAAGAAAATGTTACTGTATATAAAAATCATTTTTTGGCGAAACAACAACATAATTTTACACTTCAGACTCATTATTAAATTCCACACACATTTTCGCACAAAAAACAGATCTTCATTTTTGTCATGTTAACTAAAAACGTCTTCACTCCAAAACGAAAGGTAAGTAACTAAGTAATATGTTCAAAAACATCTCATTTGGCCATCTGCACTGTTATCGCATTTAGAAACAATACATCTACGAAAATAAAATTATTGCATTTTGTTTGCTTTGTATACCACCGCAAAATGTTTATCTATAGTAAAAAGTAGACAACTAATTGATATTTGCCGTCTCCTGGTCATAAACCTTAAATAGCGTTTATTATTCGGCATTACTGTCGAAATTTCTTAGAATTTATTTGTGAAAAATTAATTTTGTTTATTATAATTCTATCATATATATTTCTTTCAATGCAAATTCTTAAAAGTTGCGTGAGAAAAAAAAGATTGCGGCAACCGTTATCAAAAAAAAAACGAGAAAAAAAATCATACGAGCAGAGGACAAAGAGAGAGAGAGTATATTGAAATGTTATTTTCCATATTTTCTTAATTAATAAAAAAACTTACGCAATAATTGTCGCCCTTCATTATCTTAAGGAAACATGATGTAATTAATACCTTATAATAGATTGATATTTGTAAGCATTTATTTAATTAGATAATTTAGTCGTTTTAAAATGATAATTTAAATTAGTATTAGTATTTAGAAAACAGATTTAGCAAAGACTTAATATCATGGGTTCATTATTTCACTTGAAAAATAAGGATGATTTCATATTTAAATAGTTTTTTGTATGTTCTTAATATGATTATAATCATCATTTAACAGGTAAATATCTAGAATAAACATTAATTTTAAGATTGACTTTCTATTATATAATATTTTAATTTAAAACATAAGGCAAATCGCGTATTTCATCGTCTATTCTCAGTCAAACTGAATCAGAATAAAATATTTCGAATGATGGCAACCTTTGCTTGCGGCAGCCATTTTCCAGGCAACCATGTGTTTTAGTGATGACAAAAAAATAAGCTTTAATTTGATATATAATTCATTAAAAAAACACATGAGTGCAAATATTCACATTAAGTAACCTCTTTAAACCAGGCAACCTTGGACTTGCGGCAGACTGAGAGCTGGCAACCCTTGTTTTTCCAATTCCTTATGCGATTTTCTTTCAAATGATGTGCGATTCACATAAAAAACATATGAGTGCAATTTTCTCCAAAAACGAGTTACGAAAAACATTAATTAAAGGTGATTGCGGCAGGATTTTTTTGGGCAACCCTAGTGTAATCTATTCTACTATCATGTATCATTCTTAAATATAAGTTTCATTAGAAAATCTAATCCCTACAGTTTTAAACGATGGGATCTCCACCTACAGTAACGACTTAACCGATTTAATTACAGTTTTCATGATTGTATTGAGATATATAAAATTTGTTTTATTTTAATCGGTTGAGAAATAAAAAACCGGATAAATGCGTGTTCGCCTACTGAGGGTTCCGTCGAAGTTTCAAGCTTTTTCTGAAATTGAAGCTTAGCTTAACCAGAGCCCTTTCTTCTGATACCTTCTTCCAACTTCTAACCAGCGGCTTTATTACCAAATTTTGTCTACCACTTTAAGGCTATTATTGTCTAGCCACAAATGTATAGTTTACAGATTTTTTCCTGAATTAGTACTACCTAGCTGCCAAATTTCATAATGTTAGGTCAACCGGAAGTAAGTACCCTATTAAACTTGATTCTCTTTATAGTGTCGAAATATGCGTTTTTTGCTATTACTTTTTAAAGTTTTTTTTGTTGTAAATGCTTGTTACAAATTTCATAATTCTAGGTAAATCAGAAGTATCCTATTAATTTTGGTTCCCTTTATAGCAGGGGTTCCCAACCTTTTCTTGACCAAGGACCACTTTTTTATCATTCTTGGTAGTAGGGACCACTATACATGTAGGTATAATAAAAATTAACTGTGATAATCAAACAGAAACTTCGCCTCACCATCATCAGTCATAAAATTAAAATCGTTCGCGGACCATATATATGGTTCTTCGGACCACTGGTGGTCCGCGGACCAATGGTTGGGAACCACTGCTTTATAGTGTCGAAATACGGTTGAAACAGAATTAGAAAAACAACAATGTCCGATACACATATTCGAGGGTATCCCCTCGAGTGTGAACCCAGAACCATCGTCTACAGTCAGAATCTGCCCCACTCAACCGTATCGGCGTATTAGACAAATAATATAAATATAATATATATCGATTTTGTAACAATATCCATTTGAAATGTGCAAACTTTCAAATAAACCTTTCAACACAGAAAATCACTAATAATTTAATGATGCCACCATTTAAATTATTCATTGGTGTTACAAAATTATATATACATATATATATATATGAAATATTAACATATATTTTTGTTTGTTTATTAGTTTTGCATATACAATATTTATATATAGGTATATTTTTTTTATACTGTCGCACGTAACTTTGAATGTGTGGGCTTTAAGACGTAAAGTGGAAAATCTTTTTTTTTCATTTCTCTACACTCCCTAAGATTGTATACCACGCGGCATCCTGCACATAGCAGGGTAGGCAGATGGAACCTGGAAATGAGCGTTAAGACACTCCGTTTTTATTAAGATATTTCCGCTCCCAACTTTCCGTCAAATTGTGGGGCCATTGCTTGTTGAATAGCGCTCAACTCAACGCTGTGCATTGCCTCCTTACTAGAACGAAGAAATGAAAATATTAAATATTTCATTCCCCGAGTGCTAATCGAACCTACAGCCGTCACTCTTACAGTGGCACACTAGCCTCCTAATCTACCTACACACATGTCAAATTTCAACTTTCAAAGTTGAGTAGTTTCGTCTGTGCGTTGTCGCAGTCACTAAGTTAACAAACTAGACGTAGAACAAAATGCAGAGAGAACGTAGCGTTAAGACACTAAGTTGTCCTTTACTTGAGTGCCTCAATACTACGTTTTTTCTATTCCAACTTTCATTTTAGCTTTCGGTTTTATCTCATCCACCAAATTAGGCAGAAGTTTTAAAGTCACGATATTCCGTTCGGAACTTCCCGCTCATATTTTGAGACATTGCGTGTTAATTGGCGGAACTCAACGCCGGTAATGAAAATAATTCGTGCCTCGAGTGGGAACCGAAATCTGTTTTTAAATTGTTTTGAGAAATTAAGAAAAAAAAAGGAAAAGTCACAATAATTAAATAGTATCTATTATAAGTCGATTTTAATATATTAGTGTATATTAAATATTTATAAACGTCGACTTTACAATTAGCATTTTCTAATTCTGTTTCGATATGGTGCAGTGAAATGTGTAGCGTTGCCTCTACCTCCAGGTGGTCACGGGTTCAAGGACTAAGTTAAGGCTAAATTGTTAATTTTTATAAAGACTAGCTCTGCTAAGTGCCGCTTACGGCATCGCCTGCTTGAACTACATAATTATTTATTTACTAATCTTATTTGTTCATTTTTTTTGCGTTAAGACATTCACTCGTTCCCCACGCACCGCCTAATTTAAAGACATTGCGCGTTGAGTGGCGGAATTAAATGCCGCGCTTTGTCTTGTTGTCACAGCGAGGGAAAAACAATAACGCATTCCTCTGAGTACAAATCGAACCTACAATCGTGACGTGTACAGTAAGAGGCAGTATTACTGCGCCATGGCGGCCTCTGTTAAATATCATTGGAACGGAATGTCTTAAATTTTAACACTGGTACTCTCTACCTACTGGTTGTCTCTCCTTCATGCTGTACGCGATAGATGTGAGAAAATAAAATATTAATAAAATTTCGTACAAAATAATACATAGTTTATAAAAAAAATCACGGTTTTCTACAACATGTGCTCAGAGCTATAAGTTATATGAGCATAAACTCGAGTGGTTTACTAGTAAGCTCTGAAGAGTCCCACTATTTATGCCCTGTCTCCATCATCAGACCAGCTGGATCATACCATATTATTGTATTGTCACCTAAGCTACGTACGTATAAGTGGCAAGTTTCGTAACTGGTAACAATATACTCCACTCCCCAAGGAACCTACGTATGTACATCCTAAATTTAGTTAGTTTTATCAGTCTTTTGTCTGTCAGTCAATCAATAGTCAGTCAATCGGAAGAGTTTCATATATGAAAGATATCGATTTATAAACACTAAAAATGCTGATTAATACGAATTAGAGACCTTGGCATATTAGGAAATATAATATTTTTTTGGCGAAAACTATATGTTAGCTTAATCGCACGTAGACGTAGATTAAATACGGCACATTATATATTATATTACACTATCGTTGCGCAGTGGGTCGGACTGTAAACGTGATGATTGAGGGTTCGATTCCTAATGTTATTTTCATTTTCTATTCTGGCATGACAAAACGCGGTACTGTATTTTGCCACTTGGCTCGCAATGTCTCGAAATTTGGGCGATGCGTGAGGAACGGAGTGCCTAAGCACTAGGTTCTCTCGCATATATAATGCAGGATACAGAGTGAATTTAAAAAAAAATACATCTTTAAAAAGATTACAAATTCAAATCCGGCTTGTACAATACAGTAGCCTATTCTAAAGTAAATTTTCTATATGGCATAATTAGTATTGCCTTTAAAATTTAGTTCCGGTATTTAAATTAACACGCTACCGTGCAACAAAAAGCGTTCGAACAAAAAACCGTTACTAACAAGCATGTATGGGATTCACGCGTCAGTTTAGAAATCTGTTTGGAAAAATAAAAACAGCTTTACACTTTTTTCTGCAGACCAGTGTAAGGAACGGGAATCGAATGTTAAGACACTTCGATCCCCACGCAGACATTGCGTGTTGTGGGACGGGATTTAACGCCACAGATTATCTACCAGAGTTGGGAAATTAAAATATCCCCTGAGTAGAAATCGAATCTACATTTGTCGCGTCCACAATCAAACGATTCAAAATTCAATAATTAGATATATTTTATATTCATCGACACGCGGCGTTAAGTTTCAACATTCATGGCCAGTGGCTCGGCGACGTAACTTAATACAAGGTTGTCTTTGCCTACCCTGATATATTCGAGATCCAGCGTAATGTTAAAACAAAAGGAATAGTAGAAATATATTTTCTAATAGTTATTTTATTTATACAGAACCCAACAAACAAAAAGAAAATCTCGTTCTTAACAACGTTTAAAAGCAAGCGGATCTTGAACACAAAAGAATTGAATCACTCATACAAAGATTAACCAAATACATAAAATGCTCGTCGAATTTAATAGCGTATACAATTTAAAGGTTACTTCGTTATATATATTTTTTCTTTAGTTTTACACTGTATCCCGCACATAAGGTGGCCAGAGGGAACCTAAGAGCCTTGTGTTAAAAGACTTCCGTTCCCCACAGTGGAGAGAGAGACAAGAATTTTAGAATTAAAAAAATATATATTGGAAAATTTATGTAATTACCACAGGTCAATCTGAAGAAATAAATAAATAAATAATAAATTCCTAGCGGAGTAGTCTCTGCATACTTCTTTCGCCTTTTACGTGAACTTCCTCCAGTATCATCGATACTGTGTCCTGGAAGGTCAACCAAGGTCTTCCGAACCACTTACCTGCTCTACTCACTCTTGCTTAAATCAGCAGAGCACGTTCCTCTTCATTCTCACCGTGACATCTTCGCTGATACCAGCATAGCTGCATTCATCATCAGCTATCATTGTGAATTAGGACAGCTAAACTGGCTCCGCATATTGAAACTGTTGAAGTTTATGTTTTAAATTAGTATTACAAAACTGAATAGTTTATTTGATTGAACGTGCTAATATCGGGAACAATTGCTTCGTTCGTAAATATTCTTTTTCACCTGCGGTCAGAGTTACCTCGAGTACTTAGTTGTTGTTGTTCACATACAACTTTTAGTTATTTAGTTTTGACTACACGAACGAAGCCGCAGGTAAAAGCTAGATATAATATAAATTTAAGGTTATTTCAAACATTTATTAGTCAAACGCCTTTTACATCACGTCACTGACATATTTCAGTTTAAAAGGGCAAAATTTCAATGTAATAACTGTATTTACAAAACTCTTGAACTAATAATATAAGTACTATAATCAAAGACATCACTTAGCGTTTAATCAGCATAAAACCCTGAAAATATTTAATATTTGACGAGAGACGAGACGAAGTGCGTTAAATCCCACTTAAAGATGTGTTTATTTTTAAATTATTTTCATTTTCAAGCTCTAATAACAAGACAAAAGTAGACGTTAAGTTCCGCTATACATCAGGTAATGTCTCGCAAATTAGGATGGGGATGGAGTGTCTTAACGCTAGGTTCCTCTCTCAATCCTCTGCCTATCCTCCTATAAAAAAAAGACAATATACATACAAAATGTCAAACTAAGATGACATCAGTCTGTATGTAAATTAGGTGACTGATTGTAATTATGATAATTATTTTAATAACACAAAACGATAACACTTGAAGCCTTGAGGCCATCGTGTCGCAGTGGGACAGGGTCTGATTGGAAACGCGATGGTTGTGGGTTTGGATGGTTTTGGTGGGTAACAAAGTGCCTTGACATTAAAGCAGTAAAAAAATAATGAATAAATAAATCTTGTTAAAGTCTAAAATTCTTATTATGATAAAGTTAATTTTCGTTCCCATTAATACTCTTCTGTTATCCAGTGTCCGCTGAATTCTGGTAGTAATGTTTATTTGACCTCACGTTGTATCCCGCATTAAGTAGGCACGGGGAACCTAGTGTCAAGGGACTACGTTCCCCATGTCAGCACAATGATATAGAGTTCGATTCTTACTTACAGAAATCTTGGCGTAGCGGCGCAGCGTCTGACTGTAAATGTGACAGTTGTGCTTCGATTCCCATTCCAGGCAATAAATTATTGCCCTTTTCTTATTCTGATAACAAGACAAAGAACACGAATTTTTTGATTCGAATAATTTCTGAGATTACCGCGTTCAAACAAACAAACACTTCAGCTTTATAATTTTAGTATAGATTACAAATTGATTTTTCTGTGCTCCAAGGGACAAAACATCTGAATATTTGTTATTCCTTTTAGCTTGATACTTCAATGCGATATCGAGATAAATGAAACAGACGGGACATGGTCCTGACTGAGAACAAAGTTATCCTTTAAGGATTCCGTTTTCACCTTTTGTGGTACGGAACCCTCAAGTTACCCAAAACATCTTCAGAATAAACCAGAATAATTTTGTTTATAAGAAAATGTTTTCCGGTACAATTAAATTTACATTACATAGAATTTTGCGAACACATTTTGAGACAAGGACGTTATATTCAATTGATGTATTGATGAATCATATAGAACAATTACGTAATACACGTCGTGTTTTATCATTTTGGCTTTAGATGGCTGTGGTTTTTTTGGGTTCGATTCCCAGTGGAGGGAATTTTCATATTTAACCACATTGTTAACGGAATCACTAACAGAGTCGAATATATGTTGAACTTTTCTTTGAATTAGATCCCCGGCCTCCTAAGGAAGCGATGGCTAGATGTCGTGATACAGGACCTGAGCTGTGATGATGATGATTGACTGATGATGTTGAAGCCGTTGCTCAAAGTGGACTAGCCACTACCACTGACCCTGTCAACAAAAGCCACAAATGCCACTCTGTGCCTGGAAATTTAACTCGTGGACTCGTATTTGTTCTCCCATTTCAGTTAAAACTTTTGTGTAAGATAGCAGAGTACAACACTGTATTATATTTTTATATTTAATGTGTTCAGCTTCACCCTATATCCCGCATATAGCTGAGTAGGTCCCTAATCAGAATGTCGTGTCAAGACACTCTGTTCTCTGCTTTATAGACTTGGCGTATTGAGTGTGGCGTTTGAGGAATACAAGCCGCGTTGCTTGAGTAAAAAAATATTTTTATCTTTTTAGAGCGATAAAAATATTTTTCTCCAGAGTTAAAGATTGATACCACCGTGGGCTTATCTACAGAAAAAAAATTGTATAAAGATTTTTTTGAAGTAAATCTTTTTTTTGTTTAAAATTTTGATGTGTACGCCAAACTTTTCGGTGGTGAGTATGAACCCCTTCTCGCCATTCCTACAGCCATAGATACCACAACTATTGCATTTACAGTTAGATGCTATAGGTATAGTAAATAGTGATATCAGCCAAATTTTCGAATCGACTGAAAACAAAAAAATATATATAACCAACAAAAATAATTATTAATACATATATTATATTGAAACGAAGACAATATAAATATTTGACCTGTATGTCGTGACTTCGATTTAGGGTTCCGCAGTCCACGAGTGAACTGTTTGTCACTCACTATTATAGGACTTAAATTAAAATAAAAATCAAATCAGCTTCACGCTGTATCCCGCACAGAGCAGGATAGGCAGAGGAAACCTAGTGTTTCCCCACTATTTGCCGAATCCTGGAGCGTGGCAGGCATTGCGTGTTGAGTGGCAGAACTCAACGCCGCGCTTAGCCTCGACACCAGAACGAAGAAAATGGAAATATAAATTTAAGTAAATATTGCATCTCCTCGAGTGGGGATCGAACCCACAACCAGTCGGTTTTACAGTCACACTTCGTGCCGCTGCGCTACGACTGGTTATAGGACTTGGACTGCAATAATCTATATATATATATATATATATATATATATATATATATATATATATATAAAAAACTGTTACTGTGTGACTGACAACGTACAGACTAAATCAGAATAGGCTTAGAATATTCAATTTGATTACTAAAAAAAATGATTTTCATATATAATAGACTAATAGTTAATACCGAAACTTATATGGGTGGGAAAGAATTTTGTTTTATACAGTGTCAAAATTTTCTATAATCTCGCTGATAGCAGGGCACACAGAAGGATCGTAGTGTTAAGACACTCTGTCTCCCACTCTCCGCCCAATTTTCGAGTCATTGTGTGCTTTTGGCGGAACTTAAAATATCACTACCAGAGTCGAAGAAATGGAAATTGAATCGAATCCACAATTGTCGCGCTTACAGTCAGACGGTTCTATGACGTCAATTTGTCTATCTATCAGGCTAGGTTGCATGTAATAAAACATCACAAAACCCTTTTGTTGATAATTCCAATTCACACTTGGCTGTGTTTAATAAAAAAACAAATTCAAATATTCATAATTTAAGGTCAGGGCTAAGTATCCTTATTATACAATGTACCTTTCACGTTATAATAATATTGCAACAAAATAAAAGCAAATATTGTTCATATTTATTATATTATAGTGTCTAATTGTAAACATGGGTTCGATTCCCACTAGGAGGAGTGAATTATTTTCATTTCCTCGCTCTGATAATATGACAGCACGATATTCAGGTTTTTTCTGCCTATATTGCTATTTGTGGAATAGAACTTGACGCTACCATAGATTATTATATTCATTTTATTTTCAAACATCACCCATAGCAGGATAGTCAGAAGAACTTAGTGTTAAGACACTCCGTTCCCCACTTTCTTTCCTTTTGTTTTAGAGAAATTGTGTGTTTAAATATCGAATGTAATGCTGTGCTTTTTCTGTTGTTAAAAAAAATAATAATGTTAAATGTTGTTCATATACATAAAATGTATATTATATTATATCCAAACTAGAACATAAACGGTGGTGATTGTGATTAATTTCTAAATTTCATAAATTACAATTTTTACGAAATGGTTCATAGTTAAACTTAAATTTCAATTTATTTTGAAACAGAAATTAACGCTTTTATATATGATATAATGATATAGATATTTCTGTTTCTGTTTAAACATGATGCGGCTTTAAGTTCCGCAACTCAAAAAGGAATGTTGAAAAGACGAGAAACTATTCTTGAAACAATATTCTTTTTATATAGACATAAGTAGTAGGGTAGGAAGAGTCAACTTAATGATAAGACACGAAGACATTCAAAGCGAAGATAGAACAAAAAACACTCAGGAGTGAACATTTAATTATCCATAAACGTAACCCAACGCTGCATATATAGTTACATAACATAAGACCAAAAATATTTGAAAGTAGCTATAAAATTTGTGATGAAAAGTAAGCGTAATATGGTAATTCCGGATGAAATACGTGAATCATATCACCCTGTATACGTAATGTTTGACATTGAAAGTCATTTGTTTTGTATGGTTTCTTTGAATTTTGTTTCATAATGTTCTATATTTTAGTAGTTATATGTAATTTAGGTTAATCGGTGGTTACGCATTCGATTCCTGGTGGAGAGAACGTTAAGTTTTTTAACCTTCTTTTAATATTATCACAGAGAATATTTTGTTGCTGATACGACCGCCGTAGCGCAGTGGCACAGTGTCTGACTATTTACGTGACGGTTGTGGGTTCGATTCCGTCTCGGAGGAATGAATTATTTGGAATTTCCTCGGCCTAGTGCGAGCGAAGCGGTAAAAACAATAAACTGCGAAAATTACGAACTTGCGAAAATTTTACTTTGGGTAGGAAATGGAGCTACTTTTCTAACATTAGGTTCCCACGACTTATTCAGTTACAGGCGGGATAAGGCCTCAAACTATGTAAAGATAGATTATAGTTATTCTTTATATTTCTAGATAAAATACATAAGTTTCCCAACGGCGCCATTATGGCAACAAAATCGATTTTGCAATCAAAATATCGATTTTTAACATAATCGTTTGCAATTATTAATATTTGCATTAAGTGACTAATTTTCAAGGTGATTGATGATTCAGAGACTGTAAAAGTTAATCGAGATGCCAATATTTTTGTTTTAATATAATATCTTCTTAGAATTCGGGAATTAATCATTAATAATGAGGTACAATTGTAACCAAAAATTTTATAATTTTTCAGCATTTGTAAATTTAGAACATATAATAGTTTCTATTAATTATAAAAAATTATGAAGTCCTCAATTATTGTACATATATCTTTCATATCTATCGAAGAGAGAGGAAGTCGATGAACCTTTGAGAATACAGTATCGATGACATTGGAGGAAGGTTACGTATGAGGACCCTCCCTCATGAGGAGGCCTTGTACGTGGGGTTTGATGGCAGTAGGCGGAGCAAGATAGATATGCAGAGATCGTAGCTCTTCGTTCTCCCTGGCTACCATGGTACGGATAGACCGCTAAGCAAAAACATTCATCTTAATATTGTAGTAAAAGATACACTCCAGCAAATAGCGGAGTAGCCAGAAACAGCACAAGGAAATAATTGAATATTTAAATTTCAGCAAATATCAATCTCACTTGGTGCAACAATGACGTAATTGTACGTTTTTTTAAATAATTTAAATATGTGAAAGGACTATATATAAACTTTTTGAATTGGCAAAAGTGCAAATAATACGTGCTATTCAACACGTAATGCTTCCAGAATACGGTGGATAGTCGGAAACGGAATTGGAATATTGGGAACGGAGTGCCTTAACACTAAATTCCAGGTTCCCTCTGTCTACTTTGCTGTGTGTGGGATACAGCGTGAAACTAATAAATATAAACATAATCATTCTCCTGATCGGGAATCGAACCCACAACCAACGCATTAACAGTAAGATAATATATCACTACGACGCGACGGCGTCATTTTAAAATGATTTCGAGACATTGTTTTGAATATCCTATAATTAGTTCTAAATGTATGTTAATTACTTTATAACTGTCAATTAAGTCGTGTTCCTCATTCATTTGCCAAAATTAAGCTTAGATATAATAAAAATTGTAATATTAATTTTACAACATACTAGTCGTCACTCGCAACTTTGCTTATAGAGACTATTAGACATAAATGGAAATTCCTACTCTTTCACATTTTTCAAGTACTAACGAACTCTTCTTTCTTAGTACTCCCCTATACTCCTTAACCTACCTACATGCCAAATTTCAACTTTCTAAGTCCAGTAGTTTCGTTTGTGTGTTGTCTTTTAGTCACTCGACAACGGAAGAGTTTTATTATTTTTTTTATCTTAACACCCAGCAGAAAAGTTTAGTAAAGACACTCTGCTCTCCATTAAGACACTTACGTTCCTCACTTTCCACTGAATTCTAGAAGCAAAAGCGGAAGTCAACGCGGCGCTTATTACTCGTTACTAAACCGGGGAAATGAAAATATTGAATATTTCATACAATTCTCACAATTAGTTTCTGTGATTAGCGCACTTAAACAAACACACACTTCAACTTACATCAATAGAATAGATATTAGTTAAATACTACCTGAATACCGTTATAAACATAAAACGAACAAAATGAGTTCAAACTCGCTTCACAGGAACATCGGACCGTGGACAATCGGTAATTGGCAATAGTTCTGTTAAAAATCTATACAATTACAATGGTATGTGAAAATATATATATTTTTGGACGGACGAGATGATTTAAAACCAATAAGTATTATGACGTAGCGTGCAATGGAATAGTGTTTAACTGTAAAACTACTTGTGGGTTCGATTCCCACTCTGGGGAATACTAGACTACTAGTCCGTTCTCTATTAGGACACTTCCGTTCCCCTCTTTCCTCCGTCGAATAGAGCAGTATTTGATTGTATTAAGTAATGAAAAGAAATATATTAAGTAATATATTTGTAACATATTATTTATTTTAGCTTCAAGCTGTATCCCGCACACATACGGGCCGCAGAGACGGTAGGCTGAGTAAATATAATGGAGTGCACCATTCCCCACTTTTAACCGAATTCTTGAAGCATTGTGTATTGAGTAGCGGAATTCAACGCCGCGTTTTACCTGCACTAAATGGTAATCAATCCCACAAACTCCACCTTTACAGGCACATGCTTGTGCCACGACGGCCTCTAACTTATTCAGACATTTAAATTTCGTTTCAAAAAAATAATTTATTTAACTATATGATCGATAGTTGTACAAATATTTGCCCTTTCCTTTATTGAACCGGTGACCTCTGCAGCACTGTGCCATAACCGTCACTACTTGTGATGTAACTCAAAAGAATAATTGTAGCATTGTATTTTGAAGGTTACTAAAGTCTTAGTAAAGTTCAAGTAACCAATATTTGTACGTAAGTCAGGGATTGTGTTTTCATGATTTTTTAATATGCTCTTTAATCTTATTTTTCTTAGCTAAAATCTGTATTTCGCATACATCAAGGTAGACAGAGGGAACTCTGTTCTCAGTAAGACACTTGCATCCCCCACTTTCCACCGAATTCTGCAAGCATGGCGTGTTGAGTTGCTTCTGCAACTCTATGCTGCGTTCTGCCTCATTACCAGACAATATTAAATTACTCATTTCTTCAAGTGGGAATCGAACTTACATCCTGTCATGTTTACACTCGCACACTGCCTATTCGCCACGACTGTCCTCAGTCCTTATCTCAGGAACGCTTGGAGATATCGAGTTGAAATTCAACCCATGTACTCAGATCTAGGGCCCCATGATTTCCCAATATAAAAAAAAAATCTATATTTACTTAGAGAAAAGATATGGCCGTTTATATCATTTAAGGAAATCAAAATTCATAGGGTAATTCCGTGTCTTCCAATTCCATCATCAGACCAGCTCAATAGTACTCTAACATTGTATTGTCATCTACTCTATATATTATTGCCAAGAACGAGTAGAAGTGCGTGTAATTCAGTTTCTTACATCTTAATACATAGTTACTTAAGGCACATGTGTGTGACTGCAAACGCTAGGAAATTAAATATTTATTTAAATGTATATTTTTATTTATTTACTCTGGTGTCGAGGCAAAGAGCGGCGTTGAGTGCCGCCATTCAACGTGCAGTGCCCTTAGAAACCAAAGGAAAATAGGGAAAGGAGTGTCTTAACACCAGAATCCCTCTGCCTGCTGCGTGCGGAATACATTGTGAAGCTGATAAAAAAGTTACTTAATTACAGCTAATAATATAGTGTTAAAAAAGCAGCCCTTTAACAATCAATTTGAGAAGCCCTATATTAAAACACAAAACACTAAATGTCAAATGATAGTTAAAGAAGAATATATGCGAATATTTTTTTCTTAAAATCGGATCAATTTATTATATTAATTTAATATTACTTCGTGAGACGGATTTCCTTGTTATTGTACATTATTTATGTATATGCCTATAAAAATTGATCCCCGATGGTTCAGCAGATTTTTTTCAGTTTCCGTTGTATCCCGCACATAGCAGGGTAGACAGGGGAACCTGGGGACCTAGTGTTAAAACATTTCCGCACAATTAATCTTGCTGCCACAGCGACGAAAAGATAGTACAAATTAATTCGTTTTAGAAAATCTAACCTTCTCGAAGGGTAAACCCCTCTGTTTACCTTGCTATCTGTATCAATTAATATAATATATTTAAAAAAAAAATGTCTCCATTCCCCGCTTTCCGCCAAACACACGAGAAATTGTTGTGTTGAGTAACGGAACTCAACGCCGCGCTCTATTTTCTTACTAGAACAAGGAAATCATAATAATTCACTCACAACGACAACGACGACGGTTTGTTTATCCTGCTACTTATCATAATTACATTTTTTAATAGAAAATGAACCCGCAACTTCCTCAGTACTTAACAAGATTGACACATATTATATAATTGCAATAATTTCCATTTCCAGAAGCAAAACAAAGCCATCGATGGGTTGCGACACCCATTGTTTATGGGTCACATAGTTAACGCAATTAGTTCGTAATTAACCAATCATGTTTACAAAGAAATTAATTATTTATTACGAACGCGACGCGTCAGCCTCTTGACTGACCGGAGAGAAGGTCTGTTTCCATTTTTTTTTATAGTTTCACGCTGTATCCCGCGTATAGCAAGGGAGGCAGAGGGCAATTAATGTAAAGACACTTAGATTTCCCAAGCATTGCGATGTTTACGAAATATTGCGTGTTGAGAGGCGTAACTCAACGCTGCGTTTTATCTTTTAGCTGGAACGAGGGAATGAAAATTACACATTGCACCGAGTGAAAAACGTATCCACAACCGTCAGACACCGTTTAAAGTAACGGAGGTGGCTCGTTTGCTAGATGAGTGAAGATAAAAAATGTCGCCCTAACAAAACTTATGATTGACTCTCTTCACTATGAAAGTGACGATGTATATAGATTAAATGATCCGATCGGTACAGACATATCCTACTTTTCACGGATTTTTCCACGTAATGTGATTTTTTCTCTGTTATTATAAATATTTACGTAGTTACTAACAGTTTCATAGAAAAACTCTTAAATATATTCGTAAGTTAGGTATAATTATTCTGAAGACTTATCTGCCTTACATGGGGTAGTTAAAACAAAAAACAAAAAAGTAATGTAGTTTAAGTATAGTGATGTTTTTCTTTTTGGCGAAAAAGTCCCGCTTTTCCACATAAAATGCTTAAAAATCTCGGTTTTCATTGATATAAAATCTAGCTGCTTTGAATACTAATATATGATTTTTAAAGAGTATTGTTTTTTAAATAAACAATCGTGGAACCACAACCGGTTCATGTATAGAAACTACTTCGTTATTCCACAATTAGAAAAAAAGATGCAACAAAACGAAAGCATAACCTTCACCGGATATCGAACCGGCGACCTCTGTTACATATTTGCATATGACACGAAGAATTTGACACTTTAAATTAAATTATATACATTATAATGTTAATACGAGTTTTACAATAGACGAGGCGCCCACGCACTAGACGAGGCTAGGGTACAAGGTTGTATGGGATTTCTCATAACAAAGTATTTATAAGTGGGACAATATCTTAGTGTGCCCGTGATGGTTGTGGGTTCGATTCCTATGCGAAGGAATGGACTATTATCATTTCCCCCCTCTGACAAGTCAAAGTTTAACTCATAAGCGGAGATTAAAGTTCCTTAACACTAGATTCTCTCTTTTACAACTTAAATAAAAATATATAAATGAAGGTGGTATTGTGGCCAACGCAATAGACTTATTTTTTTATATAGATAAATAAATATCAAAACCGGCGATGTATTATTTAGATTTGTATTTCTTTTACTTTGGACCACTTTCTTCCTATATTATGAAAATAAATAAGCTAACTGCAATAAAATTAAAAAGAAAAATAGTTCATTACAATTAACAGTCGGTACCCATTTTTTTTTAAATTTTGCAGGGCTTCTTTTGTAAATTCAATTGACTGAAGAAGAGATTCCAACTGTTGATCCTAATTCGCAATCTATAACTTAGGCCTTAAAAATTCGTTAAGGCAAAAAATTTAAAGAAATTGATATATTGACAGGTGCATCTCAATACATTTTTGAAAATGTTATGTACGTTAAGAAGAATATTAAGAAGAATACTAAGAAAATCGCCAAAAATTTAATATTCTAGAAATAGGAGTAAACTTATTACACTAGAAATAGGAGTAAACTTATTGCACCTGTAACCGGATTACATCGGGTCCGTAATTCTTTTATGGGACAATGAGTACGCTTTTACAATAGGATCCCAGAAAACGTCAGAGAATGTTCTATATCACAATTTAAAAGAGTTGTGAAAAGACGTTTGTGTGTGTAAGTGTTGTAATAACCTTTAGGTTATTACCAAATTAATGATTACATAAATGATAACACGCCTTGGGAATGAAATGCTCGCTCCAGTCTATTTCAAAGTATCATTGTCTTAAAATGTGATTTTGTATAATTGATTTTAAAAAAATAAGTCCCGCCTCGTTTCTTGCGCCGGTTCTTCTCAGGTCTGAGGCATTAACTTTAGTGATCTGGTGGTAAACTATTTGACGTTCAAAAAATGAAGCATATACCTTCTTATTTTGAATAAAATTATTTGGCTTTTGACTTTGACTTTAAAGATTATTGGGCTGGTTGTTTTCTTTAGTTTTTTTGATAATATTTTTTTATTTAAGACTTTTTTATTGTGTTAGATAGTTCATTTAAGAAGGAAAGAATTAATTATTATTGTACTAACTTTAAATTAGGTCAGTCTAGTAATTTTAAATTCGATTTCAAGTCGAGAACATGAAATATTTCCATTCCTCGCTAAGGTAACAAGACAAAGCAAGGCTTTGAGTTCCGGCTCTGAATACAAACCGTCTCCAGAATTCAGAGGACAGAGGGGAACGGAAGTGGCTTAATGGGAACGGAGTATCTTAATATTTTAACACTAAGTTTCCATGTTCCCTCTGCCAACCTTGCCATGTGCGCGATACAGCGGGAAGCTTAAAAAAACCTAGCTTATTTCCAATTGACCACGCGGCCCAAGCAGCAGGTAGAAGCTTGTTCTTTTATACGAGGTGACGTTCTATGAATTAGAATACAAGACCACGTTCCTATGTAAAGTTTTTACAAAGACTAAAGAAAACATGTCTATTTAACCTACAATAGGTTAAAAAAATATTTTTGTCTCTAATTACCACTATTTAACCTTAGTGTATTGGAAAAGAAATGTTAAAAGGTAGTTTACGTAATTTTCTAAACAAAGATTATATTTGAGTAGAATTCCAATGAGGCTAAATATACTGTCTTATTTATTCTTTTTTATTTATTTATTTTTTGGTGAAAAAATGCGTTTTAAAAGTATCACATTTCATAGGTTTTATATAGAAACTTAGTGTCGCATCACTCCATTCAGCACTAATTGCCTTTTGTTTGTTTTTCAAGCTGTATTCCTTTGGACATAGAGGGAGCCTAGTGGTAAAACACTCCGCACCCCGCTTCCCACCCAGTCTTCGAGACAGTGCGTGCGTACTTGAGTCTTCTTATCAGAGTGAGATAATGGAAACAGTTCATTCCCCCGATTGAGAATCGAACCCATAATTCGCATTTAAACATTATTTCAAGAGCAATTCGAACTCACGACCACCCCAATACCCATATGAACCTTTCGAAGAAATATTTTTTTCCCATCTCGAGTAATCAAGCGTAAGTAAGGTAGCCGATTATGACGAGGACTTTCGTAACACAATTATGAAACAATGTCGCTGATTCATTTCAAGACAAACAATTTAAATATATATTTAAAATTACTTTAAGCCGATTAAAGGAAGTATGGATAAGTGTTGCATAATATTACAATAGCCGTGAGTTCGGTTTGGATATGCTTTTTTATTTGGCATTTTGCAGGGAAGGCAGAGCGATAGTGTGATTTGGGACCCCGTTCCGTAACAACCCCTATTTTTTAAGAAGCGTGTGGCGTTTACTGTCGGACACTGAGGTATGATAGCAGATTACGAAATCTTTACTAATATAATAAAATCTTACGATCTACGATCTTTTCCGATTTACTTTTTTTGTTTTGTATGAAAGCTACATACTTCAGGAGTGCTATAGGCTATATAACAACGTCATCGAATGGCATAAGGCGCGTGCGTTGTAAAAATAATAAAATATATATCAGTACATTGTATAAAAAACTATTCTATTTTATTAGTTCCAAATAAAAATCCTCGGCACCGTATATCTATCTATACCTTATAAATAAGCCATTATAGGGCATTATGTGACAAACAATTATTGAAAATTGCAATGTGATATTTTACCGAATTTTATTTGACAAAGATATCGAAACGAATGCGAGCGAAAATGTTTCCATCATCAAGGAAATTTTATAAAGATACATTTCGGCTTTTATAACATGTCATTTGTTTGTATACTTTATGAAAAAATGTGAAATTAAAATAATTCAACAATCACATCCTCTCAAGAAAATAAAAATAAGTTGTTCATGATTGAATGTAACAATCTGTAAAAAGTATAATAAGTGGTATGCGGGCGAAGCCGCGAGTGGGCCGCTAGAGGTTTATAAAATTGCAAGTTATATGTAAGTATCTTCTGCCATTTAAACATTTTTTTATTATTATTTTAGCTTTTCGCTGTATCCCGCACGTAGCAGGGCGGAGATAAAATGAGAACTTGGTGTTAAGTCACTTACTTCCCATTAAGACATATCCATTCAGCACTTTCCGATGATTTCTGGAGGTGTTGTGTATGGGGTGGCGGAACTCAGCGGCACACTTTACCTCGTTACCAGGGCGAAGAAATGAAAATATTAAATATTTAATTTCCTCGAGTGGTAATCGAACCCAAAACCCGTCACGTTTACAGTCGCACGCTTGTACGAAGACGGTCTCTACTATTAAATATAGGTACTAATCAAAGTCACATAAAGGACCTAGCACACGTAACATTATATATTACTATAAATGAAATAGCAAAGACATTTTCCTCATTCCTCCATACATCCGGTAAGATTCACGGATCTTCATTTTAATTATTTATTAGGTTTTTAACATTTTCGAGATGTTATTCTACACTAAGGATATCTATATGAAATAAAAATATCTTAGAAAACGTATAATACCTAAAAATTTCAACGCGCTTCTTGAAAACCGTCAAAGCACTCTGACCACTAAGACATACGTTCTTTTCGAACTGTGTCGAAATTTTAGTTATTACAACTTTTATTTATTTAGATTATTAAATTTTTGCTTAAAGTTTGACACTATTTGATGAATAAATTGTAAATAATTGTGTGCTGTGTTTTCAGTTAGTTTCATGATATTGAATTATAGTAGTACAATTTATATGGAATCAATTCTGAAATCCTACCTTACAAAAAAAGGAAAAATCTAAATCTATTCATAATAATGATTACCGGACTAATCGCGTAACAAATATACATAAATATAACGTACAGATAAATTGAGCATTTGTTCTTATTTAAAATTTGTTCAAAATAAGACAACGATATGTTACTCTCTGTTTTGGCACTATTGTATTTATTGTTTTTAATACATTCATGACTAAACTGTTTCCTTCAGCTTAGCCTATACGGATGCTATAACGGGAAACCTTAAATGAATTTCTCAAAATTACCCGCATCTTAAAAGAACTGGACAATGCCATGGTCATTGTTCATATGATTCATGATGGCATCAGCTACGAAATAAATAATATTTTATTACAAAATAAATTATGTTTTTGCTATACTTACTACTTGATTGAAAGCATGATTGTCGTGGATTCGATCCCCATTTGGGGTGCAGTTTCATGTCTGTTCCCGCTTACAAATGTAGGCAGAGGTAGTCTAGATTAAGATCCTCTGTTCCCCAGATTGAGCATAATGTGTGACATTGCTTTGTTTTCTTACCCGAGCGACCAAAATGAAATTAAATTGTTCCTCCGCGTGGGAATCGAATCCCTACTGTGCCACAACATCCCATTAACCGCTAAATAATATCTCTGAGTGAATAAATAGGATAACAAATGCATGACTAATACTTTGAAATATAATATCAATATTTCATTTGAACTGTTACAAGACCTTGCTTAGTAACGTGAAGGTTTCAGTGACACATTAAAACCGTCTCATAGTTTTCACCTAAATATTATTTACTCGAGATTATCCTGATGAGGTCACTAGCTTTCCCCTGCGGGTTCACCCCCATGTGAAATAGATACGGATAAGAGTTTTGTAGGATACTAAGACCCATATTTATAAATCACTCTTAACTCTGAGTTCGGTCTTAATTTTTCATTCATAGATTATTAAAACGGCATCTCAAGATGGACCTCAGAGTTGAGGTCGTTTCATAAATACGGACCTGGTATAGAGGGTCGAATCGAATGTATATAACCTTCCTTGCTGAATATACTATCCTAACAAAAATATAAATGTGAAATGCGTCTCAAGTAAAATGTTTAATAATGCAACATTCTCAACTTCAGCGACAAAAGAATGTGACATCTATATGGGTGCCAAGTTCTTGGTTCACTTGGGATAAAATTCAAGCTCTACATTTCTCTCGACAATTTTTGAGGTACAGACTTTATTATATTTGCAAATTAGTGTACACCTCCAGCTATAGTATATATAAGGTTAATATAAGGCTTGGTGCCTGCGTGTAGAAATAGTCAATTTCAGCTCCAGAGTATCAAAACACTTCGTTCCCCACTTGCCACCAAAATTCGAAATATTGCTTGTTGACTGGCGAACCTCCGCCACTTGGCGTGTTAAATAACGGCACTCAACATCGCACTTTGTCTTAGGTAGGTTTTCCTATGTGAAAATCATTAACTGTCCCGAGTGGGTAACGAATCTACAATCATCACTTTTTTCGCTCGGGCGCTATGCCACTGCGCCACCGTGAAATCTAGTGTTAAGACACTCTTTTCCCATTAAGTCATTTGCGTTCCTCATTTTAAACAGAATTCTAGAGGCACTGTGTTGAGTGGCGGAATTCAACGCCGCTTTTCACCTCGTTACTTGAGCGAGTTTCCCCGAGTGGGAATCGAACCCATAACCGTCACATATACAAGTGCACGCTTGTGGGGACACAAGCGTGCACTTGTGCAGCATCGCCACGATGGCCCCAAACCTTAGTCCTTTATTAGTAAATAAGGCCCTATACACTGTATATAAATCTCTTCTACAATTGACAGAGCATTCATTATAAGGAACTGTCGACCTTTTCAACGAATGCTACTCATCAAATACGTTAGGATAATAAATTTAATAATATACACAGTCTTTGCGTGTTTTACACATCTTTCTATAGCAGGGTAGGCAAAGAGAACCTTTTTTTTGTAGGTTCACGTTGTATCCCGCACGTAGCAACGTAGACAGAAGGAACCTAGGAAACTACGGTGCTACGGTGTTAGCACCTTAAGACACTGTATACCCATTAAGACACTTTTCTTACATTCTTCCGAATTCAGAGGCATTGCGTGTTGAGTGGCGTAACTCAATGCCGCGCTTTACCTCGTTACCAGAGGTAAGGAAATAAAAATATTAAATATTTGATTCCCCGTTGTGTTTACAACTTTACAACAAAATCTTTTTTTAAAAACAAAGAACATCTTTTTTTCTTGACTTTTTGATAAAAATGTAAAAGCAGAGGCGAAACGATACAGATTGTAAAATGATTTTTTTAAGGTTTCTTGAGGATTGTAGGGAAGTCCTGAGAGTGGTTCATAGTCCCAAAGTCCCATAGTCAACAAATTGATGATTTAGGAGAAAATATTGTAAGATGAGAAAAATATATATAGACAAAAACATATCTATATATATATATATATATATATATATATATATAGATATGTTTTTGTCTATATATATTTTTCTCATCTTATTTATATATATATATATATATATATATATATATATATATATATATATATATATATATATATATATATATATATATATATATATCTATACTACAGAAAAAAAAATGATTGGTTGAACGATTTCATCTCAGAAACTTCTGGTTTAAATTGAAAAAATATTTTATGTTAAAAATGATATAGGTACATCCTAATTACTAGAGTGTGTGCCCATTGTGGGTTTAGAGTAACCTCAGGTACTTAGTACATAATCCTTAATTAGTTCCATTTGGGGACGAAACCGCAGTATAAGAGAGTATATTATAGCTATTAAACAAACATACATAAACATGTATAAACCCATATTTATTGGTTGTTTTCAACATAGTAAGGTTCCGTTAGTGGACAGTAAGACGAATGTATTGGCGTCGTCGATATATAGTTACTTTAGTGAGAATATGTCTTTCATCAGTTATCAGCTTAGCTGCTTGACTGGATCTTATAGTGCTGGTATCTGCTTTTATATCAGTACTAACAGTAAATTGTAATTTTTGGGTTCATGTCAAAAGTCTATTATGTCCTCTAAAGAAAAAAAACAGCACGGTCTGTTAAGATAACTTTCCTCAAGATTGCGTGGAGGTGTCAAGATGTACTCCAGATCTATGTATAATCCCTTGGAGTACAGAAAAAACTAAGCTTCTAAATCAACGTTATCAAAAGATATCGATTTGAACTTCCAGTTGACCTATAATCATGAAATTGGCCCAGAATCCCTGAATGACTGAAACAGACTCGCACTTGACAGTTTTTTTTTTGCTCAGTACAGTACAGTTGGGGCTGTAGCTCCACTTATTTTTATAGTGCAAAACAAATATTTGTAAGTAAAAACAGCTTTACACTTTTCCTCCAAAGCAGGGTAGGCACGTACTGTAAAGGTTGGGCACGCGGGGCGTTTGAAGAAACACTGCTCTTCATGAATAACCATTTAATACTGAGGTTAATTATAATAGTAAAAATACAGGATTTATCACTAAACACACATATACACGAGCATACATACACTACAAAAGATTCCTACTGTGAAGACACTCTTTTCCCTACTTTGCGCCCAAATTCCATGACTTTGCGTGTTGAGTAACGGAGCTCAACGATCAATAAAGGAATACCACTCTAAGAAATGCAAAAAAAAATCATTCTCACATGTGGAAATCGAACTCACAACCAACATGTTTACAGTAAGACGATATGCCAGTGGGCTATGACAGCCTTACTAGCACGAAATCAATGAAACTAATCTAAAATAACAAACAATTTATAAAAAAACATAGTTCAAAATGTATTTTATTATAGTAGTAGTTCCATATAAAAAATGAAAGAATCCACCTATCTCGAATCATCATTATGGAATCGAACCCGGATCCTATCACGCGTAGGCAGAGGCGCCGCATTCTTAGTCAAGGACAGTTCAGCACTGTTACTTAAGGCATTTTAAGCTATCTATATTTGGATATTTTGCACTTACGAGTGTATACTTAGTTGAGGCCAGTCGTGGCGCAGGGCCACAAGCGTACGACTGTAAGAACTAAAAGTTTTGGATTCGATTCCCGCTCGAGGAAATACTTAATTATTTAATATTTTCATTTCTTTACTCTGGTAACGAGGCAAAGTGCAGCGTTGAGTTCCTCCACTCAACACGCAATGTCTCTAGAATTTGCAGGAAAATCGGGAACGAAGGTGTCTTTATAGGGACAGAGTGTCTTAATCCCAGTTGTATAAAAAAATATATCCCGCGTTTAGAAATTTAGTGCTAAGAAACACCCTTCCCCAAATTTTGAGACATTGTATATTGAGTGGCGGAATTCAACACCGCGTTTTCACCGAGTAGAAATCGAACCTACAGCTTTTACATTCAGTAAAACACTATATTGACCACGTCCTACTATCTAGCAGCTATTATAAAAAGAATGCAATATATAAAATTATAATATTTAAATTCTTTAAAATCAAAACGAAAATGGACTTCCCAAAGAATTTGATCTTTAGATTATTTTTTGTTGTATGTGTTCTTAGCAACAGTATAGTAAAGGTTCTAATCCATCACATAGATATATCTATGCTTCTAGGTCATGAGACTATGAGGCTGTCGGGTAATGGCAGCACAGCGTTTGATTGTCAACTCGACGATTATAGGTTAGATTTCCATTTGAAAGAATAATAATTGAATATTTATATTTTTTTATTCTGGTAACGACGCAAAGCGCGGCGTTGTATTCCGTAACTCATTACGGAATGCCTTCAGAATTCAGTGGAATATGAGGAAATGGGGAACGGAAGTGTCTTAATAGGAATAGATTGTCTCAGCATTAGGTTCACAGGTTCCCTCTTCCTATCTTGCCTTGTGCGGGATACAGTGTGAAGCTAAAAAAAATATTTTCATTTCTTCGCTCTGGTAATGCTCAAAAATTTTAAGCTGAGCGATACGTAGAGAACTCGGTGTCTTAACACTAGATTGGTCATTAATTCACGCAACTTTGTTTACATGGTCATCAACAGCAGTCCTTTGACGTCCACCGCTAAACATGGGTCTTCCCAAAGGTTTGTATTGGGTTATATTAAACTATAGCATACAAGTTGCTATATACAACAGACCTAATAAAATCTCACCTACAATATTAAATTTTATTTTGATACTTTAATTTTATTTTGATATATGACACCTGATCTTATTAAAATTTTACAATAAATATCTATAGAGAAATATGTATCAAATATTTATTGTTTATTTTTTATACGAAATATGTTAAGTACTAAACGCGACGGCGACTGGTGGTCGGAGGGAAAACTTAGTGTTGAGACGTTTTCACACTGTAGCTCGCATATCGCAGGTTAGGTAGAGGGACTTTAGTATTATAGTATTAAGACACCCCGCTCCTCACACACCTCCCAATTTCTATCACAAGACATTGTGTGTTGAGGACCGGAACTCATGTTTTCCTTTCACCAGAATTTAAATAAGTCATTCTCCTGAGCGGGAATCAAACTCCGAATATGAGTGGCGTTGACGATAGTCACACAGGTCCCCAATTGGTTATTTATAGATAGACACGAGTGATGCCAAATTATCTTTGAAAAAAAAAACAAAATATGCGCGCTGCGCTTTGTCTTTTTACTGGAGAGAGAAAAAGAAAATTTCTTCCAGCCCTCATAATAACAGTCAGACGCTAGACTGCAGAACCACGACGGCCTTAATTGGTGTATTGATAGATAGATACAATTCGATCGAAGAAACATCTTAATATTTTGTAAATATATTTTTTTCAAAAATACAAAATTTAGTCAACTGAAACTCGAACCTATGACATCCTTATCTATGTATAAAGACAAGATAATCCATTAAATATTACAACACACATACCTACATACTAAAATCGTTATCAGCATGACCGAGTCACTTTTGACCTAGAATGTCATTTAAGTTAGGGTTATAAGAAAAAATATATATTTTTTAATTTCACAGAGATATAGGTATAGTGTTATGACACTACGTTTCCCACGTTCCTACCAAATTTAGAATCTCTTGTTAAAAGGCGAAACTCAACGCCGAACTTTGTTTTATTATTATCAGAGCATGAATATAAAAATAATTTACTAAACCCGCAACCGTTGCGTTTTTTTGCGAAATTTCAAGCCTTGACTCGATAAGTGTTCGGGAAACGGAACACTAACACGAGGTCTTAACACTAGGTTACCTCTGCCTATCCTGCTAAATGCAGGATACAGCGTGAAGCTGCTTTCTTTATTGTTTTAATCTTTTTAATAGTTTACAAACGTTTACCTGCCGCTTCACCCCCGAATTTGTTCAGTAGTTTTTGCTTGAGCGTAGAACAAACATCCATCCTCATAAACAATTACATGTATAATATTAGTAGGAAAGGATAGTAAGCCTACAGAATAAAGATTATGAAAAAAATAAATAAAACTTGTTTCGTAATAACCCTATTAGAAGAATGAAGTCAAGTAACTAAGGTCTACGCCTACTGAGTCCACTTAAGCCTACGCATATCCTTTTTTTTCTAGACAATAGAATTTATTATAAAAAATAATATATATAGATATTTGTATTAAGTATGTTTTATTGAACTTGTGACCTGTGAACAACTATGAAAAGATAAAGTTTTTCCTTCATAATTTTTTAAACGTTTTTATTAGTTCGACTTATGTAATAAAATCTAAAAAACAGAATTGAGAAGATGACAATACAATCATATGGTATCATCGAGCTGGTCTCGGATGCTTATTAGTAAAAATACCAATTATATTCTCTTAATTTCTTCTGGTGCTTAGGACCTGATGATGGAACGGAAAGGTGGCTGGTGAAACCCTAAGTGAGTTTTTAGTTTTTTGAAAATATATATTTTTTTAATTCGCTTTGTTTTCCTCTTTCTCCTTTTCATTGGGTTGTTGTTTTAGCTTCCCGCTGTATCCCGCACAAAGAAACCCTGGAATCTAGTGTTAAGACACTTCTGCTCCCCATTTTCCACCCGATTCTGGAGGCATTGCGTGTTGAAAGGCGAAACGCCGCCACTTCTTGGAGTGCGAATTGAACCCACAACCTGTCACGTTTACTGTCGCACGTTTATGTCCATGCGCCACGACTGGCTATATTTGTATTATTTTTAATCCTCCCATTTTATAAGTATCGCCGCTAAGAGACACGTAATGTCTCTAATTCTGGCCGAAAATAGGATGCCCGATGTCCTATCGGGCATCCTATTTTAACAATTTTTTTTAAATATTACTAATAATATTGTGTAAAGTGGGAACCCTAAGCGTGCTTTCTAATTCATTAGTCATATATCAAAGACACTCTACAAAACGTGTTAACTTCAATTTTAACCATTGGATTAATTTATCAGTTAAAATTAACTGAAATTTCTTTCAAGTTTACCCAAAAAAAATTTTCAAAACATGTATTATTTTTTTCGAATGAAATAAATAATTTTAGCTAGTAGATTGTAATCTATCTAATGAAATAAACCAATAGAAAAAAAAATTATAGAATTTCTAATCTTTATATTTAGTTCAATATTTTTTTCATTTTAATGCTATATCCCGTATATAATATGATAGATGGTTTAAAGACACGTTGTTCCCCATTAGCCTCCCTCTACCTACTTCGACAGTGGCTGTATACAAAAATACTGATTCCGATCCCAAATAACAAATATGTCTTGACATTAGCTTCGCCCGGCCTGATTTATTTTATCCACGATTTGTGATTTGACTTCCTAAAGTCGTGAAGAATCTATACTTATATTGTAAAGCTACAGTCTGTTTAGTTGATGGCGATAATTTGAGGAACTCCTATTTTAAATTGAATAATACGTTTATTGAGGAAGGCTATAAGCTATCAGATATAAATTTTTTTCAGCTTCATGCTGTTTCCCGCATGTAGCAGGATAGGCAAAGAGAGGCCTAAGACTAGAGCGAAGAAATGAAAATATTCAATATTTAATATGATCGAGTGCGAATCGAGCCCACAACCTGTCGCGTTTACATTGAAACACTTGCGCCGCTGCGCCACGTTCGTAATGACTTCATTAAAGAACCGAAATGAATTGAAAATAGGTCAGCTATTTTCACTTCACCACGCGGAGGGAGCCGCAGGTAACATCTTGTTATTTATATACGTTATGTCGTAATAGATATAATTAAAAATAAAACTAACCATAAAAAACGTTTGAAGACTTGCGTTAAGAAAATATTATATTAATTTTATACTTTATAGACATAAAATTAGATTAATTTCCGCATTCGCTTCATCGTTCACTTTCTGTCCATTTGACTACTAAAATGCGGCGTTAAGTTGCGGCATCTAATTTTTAATAGGCAAATGGATAGTAAGTGAATAAATAATCACTAAATCATCTCTATCATCGACCAATCAGATTCCTTGTTGAAAATATCTACATATATATAACAATTTTGTTTTATTGTGTCACTGACAGACAACGTACATATGCTGAAGCTTAGCGTGTAACCTACATCCTTGGGGAGCGTAACGTCATTAAGAGAAAATATGTCGAAATTCCTACGAATAGATATACACCTAAATACTGGTTATAAAACAGAATAGTGTATTTGGTTGACAGAGCTCTCAGAAACTATTGATTTCAATAAAAAATATATATATAAGTTGACTACCTATAATTTTTTTTATCAAGAAGGCTATAGGCTATATAGGAACACACTATACTTGCGGTCAGAATTGCACTGCTCTAAGAATGTGTATGTTTTACTGTTTGCCTGGATATGGAAATAAATGTAAATAACAAAATGTATTTAGTTTCACGCTGTATCCCGCACAAAACAGGGTAAGCAGAGGGAACCTAGTGTTGAGACACTGAGTACCCCACTTTTCGCCGCATTCTTGTTGAGTGTTTGTCGTCATTGGATGTTGAGTGGCGAAACTCTACATCGCATTTTGCCACCTTACCCGAAAGCGAGGAGCGAGAAAGTGAGGAAATTAAAAAAATAAATATTTAATTCCCGCGAGTGAGAATAGAACCTACAACCGTCGCGTACAAAGTATATATGCCATTCATGTCGCAGTGGGACAGCTTCTAATTCTAAAAGCGATGTTGGTCAGTTTAAGTCCATGTAATTCAATCGACCTTAACATTAGGCTTCCTTTGCCATCTCTAATATTTGCGAGATACAACGTGTAGCTAGAAAAAATGTAATACATAAGAAAGTTCAAGACTATTTACCAGTCGTGGCAAAAGTGTGCGACTGTATACGCGACAGATTTACTTTAGTGGATTCGATTCCCATTTGGGGAAATGAAATATTTAATATTTTCATTTCCTCGCTCTGGTAACCAGGCAAAGCCCGGCGTTCAGTTCCGCCACTTTACAAGCAAAGTCTCGAGAATTAGATAGGAAGTGGAGTGCGGAAATGTCTTAATGGGAACGGTGTCTTAACATTATCTGCTGGATACGGCGTAAAGCAAAAAACATACATCCTATACTGACCACACAGTACAAATACCATCTATTTATTAAGCCTTAAAGCTTTAATAAATATTCAAAACGCGCTCCTTTGGATAAACCTACATACATACATACATCTGATGTATTTAAAATTCTATAGGTACAACTATTTATACATGTTGAACATATTAGATCATTTTTGATTAATTTCTATTTATATTGTATACGTATATAGAGAAAACTCTTAGCAAGAAAAGTAGTGATTAGTCACAAAAAGGACTCCGTTCCCCACGGATTGTAAAATTTTTTGAGACATTTCACTGTGCTTTGTGTTATTATAAGGACGACGATGGGCTTTCATTCACAGAAAACCGGGTAGACATAGGGAATCTAGTCTCTCTCTCTCTCTCTCTCTCTCTCTCTCTCTCTCTTCGTTAACAGAGCGAGAAAATGAAAATATTAAATATAATAATTCCCTTGAGTGCATATCGAATCCACAACTGTTACATTTTTAATCATGCGCTTGTGCCACTGCGCCAAGATAGGCTCTTTCTCCATCTATGGTATGTATAGATATATTATAGCGCAAAATGAATTTAACCAAAATAAATTAAGTAATTTATTTATAAAAAAGAACGCTCCGTATTAAAAAAAAATAGAAAAATATTTTAAAACAATTTTATATTATGATAAATAAAGCAAAAATGAGGTCGTAGTGGCGCAGCGGCTAATACTGCAAATGCGACGGTTATGAATTGGACTCTCAATCGGGGCAATTATATTTTTTCATTACGCTTTGACAAAGCGCTGAGTTTAGTTCTGCCACTCTATTGGACAGAGAGTTGAGAATAAAGTATCTTATCACAAGGTTATCACTGCCTACCTTGCTGTGTGCAGGATACAGCGTGAAGCTGAAAGAAGTATCTGATTTTATCATAAAGATGCTAAATGATGTGTTACTATTCTCTAATGTCAGAGAAAAGTGATGATTGTAAACAAGCCAACCTAAATTAATGCTCCTAGCCTTTTAGCGAGGTAAGAAGAGAGAACTTAGTGTTCCTAGCTTCCTATTTAAAAATAGCTTAGCGTCAATTGCGGAAATCAACTAAAAATAACCTGCGGTGTTAAGTTGCTCATATATTTATACAGGATGGTAGGTAAAAGAAATTTAAACTGAAAAAAAGACTGATATAACATGTCACTACAAAAATAATTGACTGACTAACATATAGTTTCAAGTGTAAAAACCATTTCTCACAAAGCTGAAAAAAACTGATTTCCTAATTAAATAAAATATAGAGTCGAAACTCGAAAACAAAATCAAATTACAAAGTGCGACGTTGAGTTTCACCAATCAACACGCATTGCCTTCATAATCCTGCGGGAAGTGGGGAGCTGAGTGTCTTAACACTAAGTTCCTTTAGCCGACCATGCTATATGCGGGATACAGCGTGAAGCAAAAAAAAACATTTTATAAAGCTAACATAAGTCTGACTTTAAGTCCATCGTCTTTAAAGGTCAGATTACAAAACACAAGTATATAAGAATGGGACGAACTGATATGTACCTTATTTCATAACTGATCGTCAGTGAAGACGTGTGTGTTTGTGCAGTGTAGTGTTTCTGCAAGTGAGTTTATTTTTATTATTAATAATAGTATTAAAACACTACAGACACTTGGTCCGTACCATTTCCTTTTTTTTTAAATAATTTAATTTATTTCTCAATTATACTAATTATATTATATTATTATTGATATACACAAGTAGTACTTATCGTAAGTCTTTATATTATTTTATAAATTATTACTTATAACTAAGGTGATAAGAGAGTTTTTATATAGTAAAAGTAAATTTTATATTTATATTTTTCTTCTAGATCATTTAATTCTCAATTTTTATGCCAATTGACTATACTATCCTATTCTATAGACAAAGTTTTGCTTCAGTGGAAAGGAAGACAAAATTGTAGAGATAGTTTCAATGCTCTGTTATTTTTTTATAGTTATTTTCGCTGAAATTTCAAAGTTATGAACCGAATTTTAAATTAACATATATCAATATATTTTTTTGTGTGTTCATATATTTTGTTGTTATATTAAAAAAATAATATATATATTTCGAAAAGTGAAATATTTTGAATGATAAATTATATATTTATTTTATGTAAATAAAAAAAAATATTTTAACAATAAAGAAAATAAAAATATAGCTCCAAATTTTTATGCGCCCGTTGATGTCTTTTCAACAAAGATTTTGATACAAAAAGTAATGAGCAATTCTTTTTTTACCTTTTTTTGTGTTTTATTTTTCAAATAATTACTTATTAATAATAATTCTATATAGGGTTAAAATTTATATTAACGTCATATAAATTTTATTTATTAATCAAACAATAAAAGCTTTAGACAGATGAAATTCTTTTGTTTTTGAAACTTTTTAAAATTTTATATTTGACTTATTACTTACTTACAAGCAAATAATTGTGATTATTTTATTATTATAATTAATATTAATTATTATTGTAGTTCATCGAAGTAATAAATAGTTTTATAGCATATTAAAGATGAACACAGATAATTACATATTAATCATATACATATATGAAACTGTTCCGTTACCTAGTGACGACAAACAGCGCACAGACAAAACTATTGCAAGTAGAAACGTTAAAATTCGACACTATGAAAGGAGCGGCCTGTGAGATCGGGAAAAAACAGGGATTTTTCGTTTTACGTCTTAAAATCCACGCAAAATAAAGTTGACGGCGGCGACTAGTATGTACAAATATTAATTAAAATTAATTGCAACTTTTTTCAGGTAAATATTAGGTATAGAATTAGTAAGCAAATGTATTTGGATTTTTTTGTAAACATTTTTAAATATGCAAAATTAAAGTCATGTTTCTTATTTAATTTATAGAAAGAAAGTTAAATAATAGTAATATGGAAAATCTCTTTTTTCCCCGTTCCCGTAGGAATTTCGGCCTCTCCACTCTGAGAGCTTCCATACACTCCCTACTCTGTCTTCTCTACCCTACTTACCCTACCTACCTTACTTATTTACATATGTCAACTATCTCAGGCCAGTACTTTCGTCTGACGTTGTCAATCAATCAGTAACGGAAGAATTTTATATATCTATGTATGTATAGATATATAGACACCTTTACAAAAACATGTGTGACATCAACCGGATACGGAATGTAAATAGTATGGGAATACCACAAAAATTACGCGAACTTAAATTTTTATTTTAAAATTAATACAATTATTCATATTATTCATAACTTTAATTATAATTGTGAACAAAAAATAGTATGAAAACGTTCATTTTATTCGTAATTAAGATGTTGTTCTAGATTTTGATCTATTGTAGAGTAGTACAATGTTTCATCAACACGAGGTGGTAGCTACTTCGATTTTTTTGAACTAGTCGTCGCTCGCACCTTTTCTTGCTTGTTTTAGACTTAAAGTGGGAAATCTCGTTTTTTCCGTTTGCGTAAATATTCCAGGAAATTCTCCTCTTCATTCCCCCAGGACTCTTCATGCAACATTTCAGGGTTCTACGCCGCGTTTTTTAGACTTTTATAGAACATATAGCTTTCTTTTGCTATTCATTGTATTATTTTCATATTAATGAATTTTTTTTGAAAAAGAAATGCATATAAACATATCATTATACGATATCTAAGCGCGTTAGTTATGAGTTAGTTTGCTTTTCGGAGAAATGAATTAATATGTTACATTTACTCGCGTTGGTAACAAAAAGAACACGGCGTTGAGTTCCTTCACTTAACGTGCAATACCTTTTAGAAAGTGTCTTAACTCTAGGTTCCCTCTTCCTACCGTATTATGTGCGGAAAACAGCGTAAAGCTAAAAAAATAAAGAATCGAATCCACAATAACGTTTACAGAACACACTCTACCACTAGATGATACAATTCTACACATGTAATTTCAAAAGCATCTATCTATTTTACATAACGCGGTCGTAAAAAAAACAAGTTTATTATACTTCTTCTGCGTAATTGTATGTAACCTTCTCGGAAATGCTGACCGATTTTGATACAACTTTTTATAGGGAAAATTAAGCATTTATTATAAAATTTTACATATATTGTGAAATTAAAAAAATTATTATTGGCAAATTCATTTTATAAAACGACTAACTTTAACGGCGTTGATTTCCGCCATTCAACACGTAATGCCTTACGAATTCATCGGAAAATGGGTAACGGAAATGTGTCAACACTAGGTTACCAGGCTCCCTCTGCCAAGCCTGATTCCGTGTCAAGCAAAAAAAAACTTTAGCCCACGACTTCGTATGCGTGGCCAAAGGGATATAACTAAGGCTTCTGTATGACACGTGATACACTCTAAATGCGGGAGGTAACTCTGACCGCAGGCACACTGGGTCACATTGAAACTATTACAGTATATACAATGTAATATAGTCTATAGATAGCCTTCCTCGGTAAATATTCCAATATATTTTTTTTATTTCAGTATGATCAATTAGTTCTTGAGATTAACATATTCAACCAAACATATTTTTCAGACTTGAGATGTGCAGCATACAGCGTAAAGCTCAAAAAAGCTAAATTAGTTTAGTAACGATAATCAGCTTCTTAATTGTACACTAGTTTATAAACAGACTATTTTATAGTGTAAAGTTTACTTTAGATTTTTTAAAAAGAAAACATCTAAAAAAATAATTCCCCGAGTGAGCATCGAATCCATAACCGCAGCGTTTTCAGTCGGATGCTGTACCACTGCGCCACAGTGGCCTCCAACATATATTCAAATAGAAATAGGAAGTTTGTTTTTCACATCGCTTTGTAATTAAATGAACCTGTGACCTTGTGAGATAAAACAGTAATTAATCGTAAAAGACATGAAATGTTTACAAACATTACCCATACATAAGAAATTATATTTTAATCAAAAAAAAATAATAGCAGGAAACTAAGAGAGTCAAGTGTTAAGACACTCCGTTTCTCACGTATCGTTAACATTTCGAGACATTGCGTGTTGCCTGGCGGAACTCAACATCGCACTCTGAGGGGGGCAACGGAAATAATTCATTCGAATAGGAATAAACGGGCCGTTGAATCACCATCCATCTTTTTAAATTTTTGTTATTGTATTAATTTATATTTCCTGCTTATTACATTATTGCATTAAAAAAAACTATCTAAAAAATATAAAAGGATGGTGCTAACCTTTAGTTCCTTGTTTCCCATAAAAATCTATATATAATACTTACATTTATGTCCCTATTAAAAATAATAATGATAATAAACTAACCTCACATCAAAACTAGTTTCGCTCTAATTACTTAACGGATTTCGATCAAACTTTAAACATTTTAAGAATTCAATTTCAAAATTTTCCCACGTTCAAAGTCAATGTTAATTTTTTATTGTAATGCATGTATTATATTATAAAATCTAGATAGTAATCACTCAGTATGATTGTAACGAGAACTTAACTGATCTTTTGTATGTTAATTTTTATTACTTACTGGCTATTCTCCGCAAATATAGGTTCCTTGTATAAAAATATAGACGAAACGCGGCGTTATGTTTTGCCACTTAACAAATAATGTCTAGATATTAGGAGATGATTGTGAACAGAGTGTCTTGTTAAGACAATGTTATTTATGGGATACGATGAAAAGCTAACACAAAAAGAAGATCACAAAAATATTTATGATAATATATTTGTATAAAAATCTTTTGTATAATATATTTTCAATGTTAAATTTACATGTATTTATGTAAGTTACTGACCTATTGGTGCTCAATTTAAATTTATTAAAATATCATTTAAAAGAACCAATAATAAAAAAAATAAACAGTAGTAGGATCTCAGAAAATATTGATTTAAATCAATTTTTTCTTGTTAAATAGTCGAAATGTGCCGAGGAATTGCTCGTAAAGACTATCAAAGGCAAATTTCTAATTTATTTCAATTAGACCACGGAGATGAAGCCGCACATATACTCGTATATGTAGATAACTTTTCCGTTCCTGACTCTTGGAGAGAGAGAAGTGTTTACAAAATTGCGGGTTTATCTACGGGAAGAGGGGGGGAGGGAAGTATTTTCCTTTTAACATCTTAATATCCACGTAGGAGAAGAGTCTAATGTAATATTTATTAATAATATATTTTTATAAGGCGGCTGACAATTACATATGAGGTATTTGGAAAGGCATGGGCCACGAGTTCAAATCCCGGGTCGTGACATTCAGTTACGAAACTTATATATATAATGTTCTAGTTATTTCTAGGTCACCTATCGAAATATCTATGAGAATGATTGATTCAGGTTAAGGCCACATGGCGTAGTGGTAGAGTTGACAAGTTTGAAAAGGGTATGGATTGGATTCTCGTCCGGTAGAACGAATTACTTTAAAGTTTTTCCCCTCACGCTGTATCCCGCACATAGCAGGGTAGGCGAAGGAAACTACGGAACCTAGTGTTATGACCCTTCCGTTTACTTCGATGCATTTCAACTGTAAGAATCATTGTACGGAATATGTTGAATATTCCCAATTGGGAAAATAAATTATAAATTACATATAACAAAAAAAGCGTAGTTTGAGCTGTGTCACTCAACTAAAGACTAAAATGACTAGAAGATGACAGCGGTGCGTGGCTTCCCTCTGCATGTATGGAGTAAGTACGTACGTACTGTGTGAAGCTTATGAAAGTCACACAATCTAGAGATCAATACTCACGATTGATAATAAGTGATGAGAATGTCATTTTAGATGAATTATAATATTATTGAAACTTTAAGTGTTGAGGGGCGAAATTCAACGCCGCGCTTTTGTCTTGTTACCGGGGCTTCGAACCCAGGATGAGACAATTTTTGAAAACGGATTTGTAAAAATTTTACTCTCTTAGTCCGGAATTACATTTTGAAAATATGAAAAATATTTAATTTGTAGCATTTTCTCTCCTCTCAAATGATAATTATTAATTATATTTGTGTGACAAAAAATTATTAAAATCTCCCTACAGAGATGCTATAACTAACAACATAAACAAGTTGCGCGCGTATAGGAATTTCGACATACGTAGATAGAAACTTATGGCTTAGTGGTCAGAGCGCTTGGATGGTAAACAAGATGAGCGGGTTCAAATACCGCTTCTTAATTTTTTTTTCGTCTTCCAAAAAAGTATAAGTTAGGCATTTCTTAATCATATAAAGATAGTATTTATGAGGTTAAAATGCAAATGCACGTCCTTGTCACCCATATTTGAATATTGGAATCATCTTACTTAATCAATTCAAATTTACAATAATGTTGAAATTTAGATCATTTTCTTTTATTCATAAATGTATCAAGGCCAGCGACTTTTGTAATTTCTTTATTTATACTACTATAGTAATATTATAAAGCTACAGTATAGCTACAGTATTGTTTGGTTGATCGCGATCCCAGATACAACCGGTTCGAATTGAAAACATATAAATATATAAATATATAAAAAAAGTATTTTATGTAAATATATAAAAAAAGTATTTTCCGCTTCAGTAAGACTCTCTGTCTAACGATTTATTTTATTTTACTTTTATATGTTACAAATTGGTACTTGACGCTATATTCCGGGTATAGCAGGGTAAGCAGAGGGAATCCAATATTAAGTCACTCCGTTCCCCAGGCACCGCCCTATTATCGAGACATTGCGGGTTGAGTGGTAGAAGTTAACGCTGAACTTCGTTCTGTTTCCGAATTTAGGATCTGAAATTAATTGACCCTCCCAAATGGAAATCGAACCCACAACCACGTTTACAATTAAAATCTGTGCCTCTACGGCCTCAATGATTGTTACATAGCGATGACACAAATTACAGGTTAGAGGTTACAGCCTTAAGAAACCCAAAAAAATGCGTGAATTATACAATATATGTGAAATTACTGACAAATTGATTTATCACATTATATAATAAGTTGTGTATGAAATATTGGCACTTAGTGGCACAGTGGGACAGAGGGTGTAACGTAATGGTTGTAAGTTCAATTGAAATTCGGGGGAATGAAATATTTAATACTTATTTTTTTTCTAATAACCAGGCAAAGCGTGGCGTTGAGTTTTTTGTTGAGCGTTTCAGCAATGCAACACCCCAATGCCTCAGGAATGCGGTGGAAAATGGGGAATGGAAATGTTCAAATGGAGAATGGAGTGTCTTAACATTAGGTTCCCAGGTTCCTTCAATCTACCCTGCGATATACGGGATACAGAGTGAAACAAAAAAATAAAATAAACGTTTAACTTAATATAACAATCGTCAATTTAACGGTAATTTAAAAGTTATGGTCGTTTCAATAATGATTCAATCGTGATATATGGATAATGATTTATTATATTATATAAATACATTAATATAAATAAAGGAAAGGTCACAAGTTCAAATATTTTGGTTAAAGATTTTAAATATTATTTAGTTTCACGCCAAAGGGGGCGTGGGCCTCTAATTTAAAGGGACAATCGAACGTAAAATTGTTTATTCTATATTCGATACTGGTACGAATATAGATTCCTGAGATTAGGGCTCTCAATCAAACAAACTCTTCAGCTGTATAATATTAGTATAGAAAAAAAATTGCTTCATCAAAATTTGAATCTGTGAATTTCAACCTGAGGTCAACTGTCAAGGTCGTTTCTCATATTAAATTTATAGACCATTTAACATTATTGTTTTATACTTACATACATACATTTTGAAGATTAATTATTTTTAGTTCTTTAAATATTCTCACGGTAATAACATTTATTTAAAGTACATTTTTTTATTATGTTTTTATGCTATGAGAATGGCGGTTGACTTCTGTAGACGGATCTTTTAATAGCTTCACGCTGCATCCGCATATAGCAAGGTAGGCAGAGGGAACCTAGTGTTGAAACACTCCATTATCCACGCACCGCACTATTTCCTATATATTGTTGAGTGGCGGGACTGTCACAATCTTTGCGTTAGAAAAAAAAACAACTCATTTCTACGAATTGAGATTGAAACCGCAAAATAATACATTCTTTTGAGTGAAAAATATTTTACACTAGGTTCTAGAAGATGTGATGTGATGTTCTAAGATTAACATTCTAAGAATCCTACTTATATTTAAAAAAAAACAGTTTGTGAGAATGGATGTTTGTCTCATTTTCACGCAAAAACTATTGAACGCATCTTAATGAATCTTTATAGTAATATAGATTATACATAACAATAACACATAGGCTAAAATTAATCTAAATATTCAGTATAATTTGGCTGTAATATAATAAACAAATCTTAGCGGGCGAAGCCACGGTCGAGTCGCTAGTAGTATAGAAGTATGAGTAACAGCATGAGGTCTCATTACCTTTTATAGTTAGATTTCATATGTTTATAACGATTAATCATTTCTATTGTCATTGAGATGTGTAATCAAGCACATTTGTAGTGGGTTCATATCGAGGAAAGAAATATTATTTTAATATAACCATTCCCCTGAATAGGTAGCTATTCACATTAATTTTAAAATTGAACTTGGTCTACAAAATATTTTCTTTTTTCATTAATCAAGGCTTCCCTAAAAGAAAAGAATGTTTGCGTTTTCTCCGATCCACACTCTCCTCTCAATTGCCGCGTTGTGTGGCGGAGCTCAACGCCGCCCTTTGTCTACTAGAATGAGGAAATTGAGGAATCTAATCTAATTTATTCCACTCTTTGGGTACCCTACCCAGGCAGAATGGAGCGCCAAAAGTTACGGTCCCTCCATATCTCTCTTGCCTCGTCCACTGTCATCAACCATCACATACATGCCTTCCTTAGTAGCCCTCATGCTTCTTATTTGACTTTCCTCCAGTATCATCAACGCCATGCTCTCAAAAGTCAATTGAGGAGTTAAATATAATCTTTTCCCCAAATTAAATTCAAACTAATAACCGTCTCGTGTACATTTCGAAATAATGCCACTACGTCACGGTGTCATGGTGTCATAACAAAAATGATCTACAAATAAGTATTTATACGTAAAATGAATACATTTTCGCTAAACAGAATTTCTTAAACGACTCCGCCCACATCATTCCACACACTTTATGTCATCACTTTCAAAAGCCTTGAAGACTATTTAATACTAGGTTTCTCTATGAGTTCTGACGTGATATTTGGCTATAAATTAAGTATGTAGTGATAAAATGCAGCGTTGAATTCCGGCAGTCAGCACGGAATGTTTTAAAAATTAGGCAGTGTTTTGGTAACTTAGTGTCTTATTACAGATTTCCTCTGCTTTCCAGGTTCTGTGTGATATAACGTAGTGTCTTGTCACTAGATTTTCTCCATATATTCAATGGTTTTTATTATTATTTCATATGTATATCGGGATATGCTCGAAATCGGTAACCTAGGCATTGCGTGTTGAGTTGCGGAACTCAACACTGCGATTAATTTTGTCATCAGAACGAGGAAATAAAAATAATTTTATCCCTGAAGTGGAATTCGAAGATAAAATTTAAATTATTTTGAACTTACTTTAGTTCCAAAACTTAATGTCTTCTCACTTAGCTCCCATTAATAAAATAAAAATTTAAGTAATATAGGATAGTAAGACAAACATAAAGGACAAACGGATAGTTATTTATAAATGGTATCGAACCTTGGTCCCTCCCACGCGTGTGTGTATGAATCATTAACAACCGACAACCCTGTAATAAGTAATATGTAATTTCAATATCATCTGTCATATAAATCTTAGATGCCATTACTTGTTTAGCTTCACGCTTTATCCTGCAAGACACTCAATTTATCGAATACATTCGAGACATTGAGTGTTGAATGGCGGGTTTCAACGCCGCGCAATATCTATTATACCTAAGTGGAAAAATTAAAATAATTTAAATACAGTAAAACGCTTAATGGGAACACGTTTAATATTATTTGTTGCATAATACTCGGCTACGATAGAATAACTGTAAAGTCATTTTTAATAGGGTTTTACAAGCTATATATGGGGTGGGGGCACGCTCCTGCACTATGGCGGACCTCTTTTTATTTATTCAGAATTTCAGCTTCACGCTGTATCCCGCACCCAGCAGGGTAGGCTAGTGTTAAGACACCAGTTCCCCACTTTCTGCCGAATTCTGGAGGCATTGCATATTGAGTGGCAGAACTCAACGCCGCGCTTAACCTCGACACCAGAGCGAAGAAATGGCAATATAAATTTAAGTAAATATTTCATCTCCTCGAGTGGGGATCGAAACCACAACCAGTCGGTTTTACAGTCACACCTCGTGCTGCGTATTCAGAATTTCTTTACAATATTTACTGTACTACCTACTATGTGGTGACACTCAACGCAGCACTTTATCTACCTGAGCGAGAAAATTATAATAATTTAAATATCTGGGTAAGAAGCGGTTTTTGATACCGTGATATAGTCTTCAGCGGATTTTACTTTTTAATCATTTCCTCAAGTGAAAATCGAACCCATTACGCTTAGTCGGACCCTGTTCCACTGCACTACTAACAGTTAAAATATCCTTCAGATACGTAATAACAATCGGATGTTTATTCAATCAATAAAATTTAACCTTACGTTATAATAACTAAATTTACGTATTGTGTGTTTATATTGACAGCTACGGTTTCAGGGTTGAATACTAAATTTTAAAGTTCCGGTTAAATTATTTGACTTTCCGGTTCCTCTTTCTTTTGGTAAACTTGTAGGAAATGATATTTTTGTTTGTTTTTCCTATATCCCACTTAAATAGCAGAGTAAGCAGTTTCCGGCTTTCCGCTCAATTTTTCGAATCATTGCGTGTTTAGTGGTAAAAGTCAGTGCTGCACGGTTTTGTTATCAGAGATAATTATTCTTTCCCTCCAGTGGGAATCGAATCTACAACTGTCGTCTTTACAGTTAGACTATGTGCTGTGTGAATGAATATCAATTGAATCTCGCACAGACAGCTGTCAATCTATGTGACAATTAAATTGTAAATCAGCATAACTGTCTTCCGAGCTGGTGGTACGTTTGTTGTCATTGAACGATTCGATTCAAAAGTCTATTTGAATAAACAATATATTGTATTAAATTTTTAGGATATAGGGTATTTTGTAAAGTAAAAAAAATACATGCGTCAATTTTTTGTTTGGAAATTAAAAAAATCATCCCATCGAATGGGATCGAACTCGTAAGTTCAGACACTATGCTGCTCTACGACGGCCTCTCCTCTCCATGCCCTTTAGGTGTTTCTGTGTAGTTAACCAAAATATCAAGATGAGGCATGCTTTTCAAATTATTCAATTTTTTTTGTGTAAATAAGAATTCTCTATATAACTTTATGTCCAGTAAAAAAATATGTTAATATTTAAAAAAAACGAAATTTGTTTTCTTAGGTAAAAAAATGTAATCTCATATCATATATAAGTGCTTATGTTAATAATATCCATCCATTTTTAGTAAGCGGCTAGCGCTGCTTAACCAAATACACGTTACTTTTAATCATTAACACACCCACTGTATAATACCAATATATTATGTTTAACTTCGTACATTCCTTATACGGAGTGTTTAAAAAATGATCTAATCTTTAATTTATATTTATACTTAATTTTATAAAGCTAAAGAGTTTGTTTGGTTGGTGCTAATCTCAGGAACTAGTGGTTCGAATTGAAATATCCTGTTTGTGTTGGATAGTCCATTGGCAAATCGCTTATATTTTAAATATATATATACATATTTTTCAATATGGCAAACCAAGGCGCGGTATTACATATATTTTTAGACCGTCGTAGAGCAGGGACACGAGCGTGAGAATGTAAGCCCGATGTTGGTGGGTTCGATTCCCACTCAAGGAAAGCAATATTTAATATTTTAATTTCCTGGTTCTAGTGCGGCGCAGAGTTCCGCCAATTAACATGCAATGCTTTGGGAATTAGGCGAAAAATGGGGAACGGAAGCGTTTTAATGGGAACGGAGTGTGTTAACACTAGATTCTCTAGGTTCATTAGGTTCTCTCTGCCCACCCTGCTATGAGTGGGATACAGCGTGAAGCTAGAACTAATATATCTAAGTTAAAGTTTCATAATTATTTTTATTCTATATAATAAATTAATATTACACAACCTACAGATCTTTATTTAGCTTCTGTCACATAAGAAAAAATCTTAATAAGGCTTGAAAGTGAAAATCAGAGCAATAGTCGTAAATTATTCTATATTGGTCTATTGCCAAATATACCTTGCAAAACAAAGGACTTCGTGATACGTAATCACAAAGCAGGGAAAGTAGGGGGAACCTAGTGTTAAGACACTCCGTTCCCCACTCACTGTCCAATTTAATAATCCTCTTTTTGTGACTTACCAAGACAAGGAAATCAAAATAATTCAATACCATGAGTGGGAGTCGAACCCAAAGAGGTCACATTTACAGTCAAGCTACCTAATAGATATTATACCAAAATCCTTATAACTATTATAATTATGTCATCAAATAATAAGCAAGGTTCTATTTGTGATGCCCATTATAGAAGACGTCTACAATTTTGTTATAATCACACCCACCCTTTTAAGGTAATCGCACCTAATATGGTCTAGTCATCATTTATAACATATCGTCATTGCTCAGTAGGATATCTAGTTTATATATTTTTTTTTGCTTCACGCTGTATCTCGTATATAGCAGGCTGGGGAACATGGCAACCTTGTCTAGGTTCTCTGCTCTTTTCTCCTTAAGACAATTTCGTCGCCGAAATCTGGAGACATTGCATATTGCGTTAAATAAATTGATATACAATCATAATCAATAAAATAATATGATAACCAATCGTCATAGTATAGCTAAAAGGCTTAAGCCTTGTTCAGGGTCCAAGGTTACCTTGGGCACTTAGTGTGTCGTATGCCATATACAACTCTTAGTTATTTTTATATGATCACGGGATGAAACCGCAGGCTTAAGTTAGTTCGTGTGTAAAATTAAAAAAAAACCCCTTTTACCCCCTTTACCCACTAGCACTGAGCCGAAATGGTCAAACGTCATCATCCAATGTCATAAATTATAATTAATGAATCGTTTTCCCCAAAAAATATTAATGAGAGGTCGAAGATCAATAACAATCATATATAATATGTCAATAGTTATAAGCATTTAAACAAACTTTTTTAAACTGCAAACTTTGGATAAATATACCAAATTTGACTTTATGGCTTTAGGAATAAAGATTAAGAATTGTTTTCCGGCATACTTGACGTTGTTTTATTAATATACGCCCTTGAACTATTCTTTGGTATTAAATGATGTTACTAAAAAAATTTTGACGAGTTGTTTAAAGTAAAATTTTGTTTGCATGTCGTTTGGGGTTCCTTAGGTTCGTAAAAAAATATTTACTCTTTTTTTATAGTTTCACGCTGCTTCCTGGATATAGCAGTGTAGGCAGTGAGAAATTAATCTAACGCTTTGCGTGTTAAGTATGGAAACTCGCGTTTTGTCTTCGTAAAGAGATGAAAGTCATTCATTGTCATAATTGGGAATCGGACCTACAACCGTCACTTGTACAGTCAGTCGCTATACCGCTGCGCCACGACGACCACATAATATTTAAAAATAATAATCAATATTGTTTCTTTTGTTTCAGATATAAAATGAAGCCACTACTCAAAACAGTGGTGGCACTAAGCCTGCTATTGGCAGTCCATGCCCTTCCTGAAAACATTGAAGATGTTAAAGAATTACCACAATCAAAGGAACCCGTAGTCGAAGCTGAAGAATCAGAACCCCAAGCGAGGGTAGAACGCTGTACTACCTGCACATCACTGAACATTAAATTGAAATCACCTAGAGAAGTATTCGCAGCCCTCAAAGCCTTACCAGGGGCTGAAGTCCACACACAACAATCATTCCAGGGTTGTTCCTCTGATAAAGGATGCGCTGGACTTAAAATTAAAGATGGAAACATAATCGAACGGTATGGTAATGCCGATGCTTTTAACGCAGCCGCAGCAGCTGACGTCAATAATGAATTTAGTTTCCAAGCAGCTGGTTTTGGTAACAATGTATTCGAAGGCTTAGATAACCCACCTTTCTGGTGGATGAACCAAGACTCGCCGTTCAAGGCCGGTGGTGCCAGTGGAAGTTTCGAAAAATTCAGTAAATCATCAAGCTCTAGCTTTTCCGGTGGCGGCGCTGGTGGTATAGCTGGTGGTGTTGCTGGTGCCTTGGACTTGGGTGCAAATCCATTCTTAAATGGCGATTTCTCCAAATTAGCTGCTGATATTAAGCCATCATACCAGTCTTCAGCATTCGAGTCCTCATACAGTACATCCAATAATGGGGAAGTTGATCTGTCCAAAAATCCATTCCTAAACGGCGGTTTCAAAGCTGGTCAAGGATTCCAGAGTGCTTTCGAGGCTAATGCAGCTGCACAAAAGTTTGGAGCTGGTGCCGCCGCACAGAATTTCGGTGCTGGAGCTTTCGTATCAGGGAATAAAGCAGTCAATGGTTACGTGGGTTCATCTCCTGCACCCTTCGTCCCAGTGGGCGCTAACGTAAATTTAATCCAAAATGGAAAAGGCGATTTCGATTTTCAACAACAACAACAAACACAACAGAATATCGACGAAATCTTCCAAAGTTCTGGAAACGTTGGTGTAGAAGCCCAAGTTGGTGATTTGGAACAAACCTGTGCTGCTGATGGCTATTCTTGTGTCCTTAAGTCCCTATGCAACAATGGCGTTGCCTTTGTGCAAGTTAAAGTTAAGGTTAGTAGATTTTAACTTCTTCACTATATTCTTACATTTGTTATTTTGTTAATTAAATCTTCTAGATAAAATCTAAACTACACTTAACATTTTGTGCATTATCCAACTTTTAAACTAAAATTTATGTTACAAATATTGTATCATGCAGGAAATCTGTCAGCTGAAATAATAATTAATTTGTAACATTGACATTGGAGAGAGCTACTGTTAAGTTTCTTACCTGCTCTTCTCAGCAGAACTGCCTTTTGAGCTAGTAGTAACTCTATGTTTATTGAACCAATCACAAAAATAATCGCTTAAATAAACTATATTTAAAAATGAATTGAAAAAAATAATTTTGACCAGACGCACTTTTCGACATCATTCTTTTAAATTTAACTCGCGATTTTATCATAAATCGTGATAACCTTTAAGATTTGAGCTCCAAAGTTTTTGACCTTCATTTACGCGATAACCAAACACGCCAATTGTGTAGGTGACATAACTCGTTCTTTACACTGTTGTTATCGTGGTGCTTTTGGTGTTAGTCATAATTTCGTCTTTTGAAAGTTAGATGGCTACAAGCGGGTAAAAGCGTGAAACTATCACGCTTTTTCCCGTATTTAGCAGGGTAGGATAGGTGTTAGTGAATTTTAAAGAATTTTCTATAGGTTTTAGAAGAATAGGTATTCTTTAAAGTACAACTGTCGAGTCATAGAGAAAGAGTATAAGTGAAAGGTTGTGGGTTCGACTTCCACTCGGGGGAATGTATTATTTTCATTTCCTAGCTCTTGTAACAAGACAAAGTTGAATTTTCCACTCAACACGCAGACTTGGACGGTGCGTGGAGAACGGCTCTGTCTCTGTTTACTTATTTATATGCGGGATACAACGTGAACCTAAAAACTAAATTAAATGGTACTTAACGTCAAGCAGTATTCCGTATTTAGTAAAATAGGCAGAGGGAATCTAGTGTTAAGGCACCTCGATCCTCTTTTTCTTCGAAATTTTCAAGGCATTGCCTTTTGAGGTGGAAGGCGGAACTCAACTCTGCACTTTGTCTTGTTATCAGAGTTAAAAATTCATTATCCGAATGAACTGAAAAAATAATTATCGTAATGATCAAATCCACAACCATCGCGTTTACAGACGCTGTGTCGTTGGACCATGTTTTTTTAATAATATATACTTAATTAAATATGAGTAAATATAAAATATACGCTAGATTTTTCAACAATCAATCAAAGTCTATTAAAATCCCCAATAATTTGATATCGACCTTAACATTACAAATAAAAAAATAAATTAAACAAACATACATACACACACGACCTTTGCATATTATTAAAAATATACCTTTTGTTATGCCTCAAGGCAGGTTAGGAAGTATATTTTTTTATACAATGGTTCATAAAAAATATTGTGAAGTTGTGGAGGCGCAGTGGGACAGCATCTGACTGCAAATACGACGGTATTGTGGTTGATTCCGATTCGAAGAAATGAAATATTCGTATTTTCATTTCTTCTCTCTTATCCCGAGGCAAAGCGCGGGCTTGAGTTCCACCACTCAACACACAATGCTTCCAAAATTTGGCGGAAAGTGGGGAACGAAAGTTTCCTGATGCGAACGGAGAGTCTTAACGCTACATTCCCATTTACTCTGAATAAAATTTGAACTATAAATTCTAATTTCCTGTCACAAGACAGCGTCTGACTGTAAACGCGTTCGATTCCCACTTGGGGCAATAAATCATTTCCTATAATAAGACAAGGCGCAGTATTAATTTCCGTTACGCAACATCCAATATCTCGAAAAATGCGCAGTGAATAGTGTATGAAATATCTTAACACTAGGTTCCCTTTGTCTACCCTGCTATGTGCGGGATACAGCGTGAAGCGCGTTATAAAAAATATTATTAATAATGCACATACGGACGTACGAATGCAGGTGCATATATGTAAATGTCAAGGACGCGAAGCAGGATCTTATCTTAGAAATGATTATGGGTAGAAATTACCTTTTTTTTCTCTTTTTTTGTCTGGCCAAATTTCAAATGTCAACTTTTTCGGTCTGTCTTGTTTTTTCTTGAACTCCTTGTTCGGTTTCGCATTTTTGTTGTTTCTATTAAGTATTGAATTGAAGTAAGAAAAGTAATATGATGCAAATAAGTTTTTAAATACATAAGTACCTATTCTATCTATCTATTTATAAAATTCTGACATTGCTGAGTAACTGTCACTCGAACCTTAGCTCTTTATGTCCAGTAGTTTGGCATGTGATACAACGCACATAGCAAAACGCAAGGTATATAGGGAAACTCGGGTACGGTAAAAGAGAGTTTGTCAAAATTCCTACTTACTCCGTTCCTGGGTAAAGTTCGGCTTTCCATTTCACATCGTAAAAGGCCATGCCAACGAAGTCTCGAGCGACGATTAGTCAATATTATTTTATTTCTTTTTGTTTTTTTTTTATAAAAATTGACGGGTTTCCTTAGATTTTCCAATGTCAACTTCCGCTAATCTGAAATTCAACAACACATTTTAACTGTGCAACTTTATAAAATCGAGCGTATGTGTTTTTCTTATCCGAAACTAAAGCCCGGTTTAAAGAGAAATAAGCGAGTAATGGTGAAACAGAACGGACTTCTTTTAAATAAAATATGTTTACATTTGAAAATTGGTGAACCAACAAACAGTCTTCATGTTGTAATAACTTCTTTTCAGTATTTTCGTTACCTTCACATACCCTACTATATTAGAAATATCGTGAAGCTACTTTCTTCTGAAAATTAGTAACAGATTATTTCAATAAAGTGATCTTATAAGGACTCTTTTTTTCTTTAAAAGGTACGAAACCCTAAAAATGTAGTACTTAGCCAAATTAGTTTTTTTATTAACACCATGTCAGTATTGTCAGTCCCTTGATATGTTTTCAAACAGTTGCTTGCAAGATATAAGACTAAAAATCCAGATAAATAATAATCAGCTTCACGTATCCCGCATATAGCAGGGTAGGCAGAAGGAACCTAGAGTTAAGACATTCTGTTCCCCACTAAGAGTACAAAAATACAGATGCTACATATATTCTTGATGGTGAAGCTGATTGTAAAGACGGTGATTGTGACTTCCCATTTTGGAGAATACCTTTTTTTTATTTTCCCGCTTCTGTAAGTTGACAAAGGGTAGCGTTGAATTTGTCGAAAAATCTTCGATATTCCCGGTAAGAGGACAACGGAATGTCTTAACGCTAGGTTCCCTCTGCCAAATACAAAATATTACAAAGTTTAATTCAATGAAAGTCCGCATTTTTCATATTGTTTTCGGCATTCTCAGCTACTTGTGGAACAGGTTTTAGCATCTTGAGGTCACTTACGCAATACGTGGCCGGGTATTTAAAATAATATGACGCCATTTCGGCGCAGTTGGACAGTATCGAACTGTATATGTGGTTGTAGGTTCGATCTACATGTTGTGGGAATTCTCAATGCCATGCCTTATTTTCTAGAGCGGAAAAATTATTCGTTCGAGTTTTCTTTTTATTGATTTAAAAACAGCTAGAGAACCTAATTTAAGACACTCCGTTCATCACGCATCGCCTAATCTTTAAGACTTTGTGTGTTGAATGGCGGAACACAATGCCGCGGATTGTCTTCCAGAATGGAGAAATGAAAACCATCGAAATATCTACCTACAGAAACGGAGTGTCCGTTTCCTGATTTCTCCAAAACGAAATGGGAAATATCGAGATTATACCTCCTTTTTTCATTGATTTCTGAATCCCAAATATATACCTACATAAGTCACAAGTAATCTAATGTTGAGACACTCCGTTTCCTACTGTCCTCAAATTTTCGACACGTTGCATGTTGAGAGCGGAACTTAACGCTGTGCTTTATTTACCAGAGCGTGTATAAGAAAACAATTCGTTCTCCAGAGCTAGGATCGAACCCACAAGTAAGACGCTGTGCCACGAATGGGTAAAATTAGAAATTGAACCTGCTACCTTTAGAAAAGATTACATTTATATTACAATGTCGTCACACGTAGTTGAATATTTAAAGTTATTATGTTAATATATTAGTGTGTTGAGTAAGGCAAA